>JARCZZ010041427.1:0-13239 GCA_030323915.1 Brotogeris chrysoptera
GTCATTATTATTATTGGTGGTAGCAGTAGTGATTTGTGTTATACCTTAGTTACTAAACTGTTCTTATCTCAACCTGTCCGAGTTGAATTCTTTTAATTCTCCTCCCCATCCTCCCAGGACTGGGGAAAGAAAGAGGGGGGAGTGAGTGAACGAGCTGCGTGAGGGGCTTAAACCAGGAGAAGATACAAATTGAGTTTAATTCTATTAATATGATGTGTAGTAGTAGAAATAACAGCCTTATAACAACGTCATTTGCTCTAAGAAGACCTCAGTCCATCAGTTCCAATTGCCCAAGTTACCTCAAAAATTTGTGACAAATTATAGGTTTTTTAGGTATATTTATCAAAAAAGAACACTGGGAAGAGATGTGATAGAAGTCTTCAAAGAAAAAAAAAACCAAAATAAAAGTCTTGTTCAGAATAAGAACATGAAATTATAATTTCACATTCTTGTAAAGTGGTTAAGGCTTGATGTAGGGAAAATACTTCTAAGTACTGATCTAAATACTCTACGGTTGTTGTTGAAATCATGTCACTTGGCTTGCCAATTACTGGCTAGCTAAACATTCTGGGTAATAGTCCTGGGTTCAGAAGTAGCAGTCATTTTTCTCTGTCTTAGTAGCTGGTGCGGTGCTGTGTTTTTGACTTTCAGCATGAGAACAATGCTGTTAACACCGACATTTTTGGTTGTTGCTAAGTTAATGTTTAGTCTGACCAAGGACTTTCTGAGACTCATACTCTGCCAGGGAGGAGGGGAAGCCGGAAGGAAGCAGAGACAGGACACCTGACCCAAACTAGCCAAAGTGGCATTCCATACCACAGCACGTCATGCCCAGTATATGAGCTGGGGGCAGTTACTTGGAAGGGTTAGATCAGTGCTTGGGTCAGGCTTGGTATCGGTCTGCAAGTGGTAAGCAGTAGCATTCTCTTCCCTTGTTATTTCCCTTATCATTATCGTTATTGGTAGTAGCAGTAGTGGTTTTGTGCTATACCTTAGTTACTGGACTGTACTTATCTCAACCCGTGGGAGTTACGTTCTTCTGATTCTCCTTCCCATTCCTCCAGGAGTTGCGGAGGAAGGGGGGTGGTGTGAGTGGCTGCCTGGTTCTGGGTTGCCAGTTGGGCTTAAACCATGACAATAATCATCTAGGGATTACTGGTCCTGCTTTGAGAAGGTGAATCTTTAGTTTAAGTTCTCAAGATCCCATCTAGCCATATTTTTTTATTTCTACTTGTTCATATTTCTCATAATTTGAAGATATCAATATTGGCAGATGGTCACCTAATATTTTGATTCTGCTTAAATTCAAATAATTAGTTCTTTATTCTGACACTATAGATTTTTTTTTTAAACTTTATAGTACCTCTGTTGTAAAGCAACAGGCTGACATTTCTGTGTTCTCATACAGACAAAAAGGAGACAGTTATACTTAGAATTTTATTTTAAGACAAAGGAATATGAAAAGAAGGGGAACAAAAAAAGAAATGCTGCAGATGAGAATCCAGACAGTCTTCATTGAACGCCGAGAACTTCAGTTTCATTATTTCAGTTTTTTTCAGTCATTTTCAGAGTAGATAGTAGTTTATGAAACAATCATTTTGAGAGGTTATCTTTTGCTTCCAATTTGGATTAGTCCAAAGCCAGCAGAGAAGTAGGTCCAAAATATCAGGAGAACTCTGCAAATATTACAAGAACCTAGAGATATGGAAAGACAGTAAAAATTATCAAATATCAGTGATTTCATTATATGAAAATGACAGGCAAAACCTTTTTATTCAGTTTTGTTAAAATGGAAGGTTTATAATAAGTAATTGGAAAGAAGGGTAATTTCACGTGATTTCTTAGAAGCATCTTAACTAAAAATCTATTAAAATTATCTATGATATGCTGTTCTCATGGAGATAACATGTTCAGAATTTTATTAATCAAGTGGTAGCGAATGTAGGACAATGCTGGTTTTAAAAGAATATGGCAGATAGTTCCTTTTTTTGCTTAGAGTTTGATAGATTTGTTACTTCTGTAGTAAATCTCCTTAACATAAGGTTTGGCATGTGGCATGACAGACAAAAGCGAATAGCCTCAGAATGTTTGTGTTGATATAATAAACTATTTCCCACAGATTCATTAACTGAAGAGGCTTTGTAGTCTATAAATTCTATCCAAAATGTGAAAAATATTTTGAAGAATTGTAGTAAAAGATTAAGAACCATAGCTGGTGTAAATAGCATTGATGCAACTTCTTTGGTAAGAGAAATTTCCTAGTGTTTTAATGATTTCCATAAGCAGAATATGACAGGTGCAGCTATCTAACTTTTCTGAAAAAGTTATTGCTATGCTACCTTAGGATGTTAGATGGAAGAATTTTTTCAGGACTTCCATTGCTGATATGCTGAATGTATTTTTCTGATGCAGAAAGGATCTCATTGTCCAGAGCTACAATTAGGGAATAATGAACAGAAATTTCATGAGGAAAGTCAGGCAGCATATGTAAACAAATACAGGCATATACACTTACAGGTTGGGCAGAGAAGAGATTCAGAGCAGCCCTGTGGAGAAGGACTTTGAGGTGCTGGTCGATGAGAAAAAATGAACATGAGCTGGCAGTGTGCATTCGCAGCCCAGAAAGCCAACCGTATCCTGGGTTACATCAAAAGGAGTGTGACTAGCAGGTTGAAGGAGGTGATCCTGCCCCTTTATTCTGCTCTCATGAGACCTCACTTGGAGTATTGTGTGCAGTTCTGGTGTCCTCAGCATCAAAAGCACATGCATGGAACTGTTGTAACAATTCCAGAGGAGGGCCACGAGGATGATCAGGGGACTGGAGCACCTCCCATATGAAGTTAGGATGAGAAAGTTGGGTCTATTCAGCCTGGAGAAGAGAAGGCTCCGTGGAGACCTCATAGCAGCCTTCCAATATCTGAAGGGTGCCTATAGGGATGGTGGGAAGGGACTCTTCATTAGGGACTGCAGTGATAGG
This sequence comes from Brotogeris chrysoptera, assembly GCA_030323915.1. Lineage (NCBI taxonomy): Eukaryota > Metazoa > Chordata > Aves > Psittaciformes > Psittacidae > Brotogeris > Brotogeris chrysoptera. The sequence goes on from JARCZZ010041427.1 coordinate 2,978, forward strand.
GCAAGGGGCCACTGATTCGGACTTCAACAGCGGAAGTTTAGGTTAGATATGAGGAAGAAGTTCTTTATTGTAAGGGTGGTGAAGCACTTGGATTGGTTGCCCAAAGGAGTTCTGGATGCTCCATCGCCGGCTGTGTTCAAGGCCAGGTTGGACAAAGCCTTCGACAGCATGGTTTAGTGTGAGGTGTCCCTGCCCATGCCAGGGGGGTTGGAACTAGATGATCTTAAGGTCCTTTCCAACCCTAACTGTTTTATGATTCTATGATTCTATGATTCTATGTGTATGTATGTATATTCATGCGTACAGGAACAGAACCTGTCCATTTTGTTACCCTTTATACAAAAGAGGATTAAAAATTTTTCAATGTGTAATCATGTAAATTTAAGATATGATGCTGACAATCATTTTGGTAATGACTGTAATGGCTTAAAATGAAGATTTTTTTCTCACCAGCTGAGCCACTTTTAACAATTATGTGAATGGTCTCAATCCATTTCAGTGCTAATTTGGGCTTTCTCCAGGTCAATACTAACAGTTGGAATTCCTCCTTCTTAAGCACCTCCATTTAAATCTGGAACAGACATCTGTTTATGCGTCTTCATTAGAAAACAAGTCAAAACAGAGTAATTGAGTAAAATTGTAAGTTTTCCTTGGAACAACAAAGTAATATATAATACATTTCATACACTTTATAATAAAGAAATATTATATTATATATCAGGGACTCTGATTTATGTGAATTCTCTGAGAACAACAGCCTAGGATGTCTCAGTCAATATATATGCAACAGAAGTCAGAGCTATTACAATTTTACCAAAATCTCTAATGTAATTTTCATTTTTTTTTATCCATATGTCTCCGAACAAAATAGAATCATAGGATCATAGAATAGTTCCAAAATGAATAATTAAATGCATATGAGATATGGCATTTTACAGCTCAAAACCTTTATTCAAACAGAAAAAGAAGGCAATAAAATATTTCTAGATACCTCATTTTCTTGCTCTGATTACCTAAACCCTTTGATTCATTTTATGATTCCTGTAAATGTGAATAAATAAGGGAAATGAGAAACTGAAAAGAAATTACAGGCAGAAATCACAAAGCTAGATGTAGAAAGTGAAGGCTAAACTGAAGTTACTGGGACAATATCAGGTGAAAGATTAGTCTTATTTATTAGGAATCAGTTCTTGCAAAAAGTTGGAAGGAGGCACCTTTGTATTCAAAAGCAGTAGAGATATCTATTGAACTAAAAGAAAAATTGCTTTTCCTATCAGCAGTTGTCCTGTTTTAGGTTTGTAAGCAGCCTGGTGTACAAAACAATCATGTTCCATACACTGCTTTCCATTGGCAATCTCTAGCAAATGTTCTGTCCTGTGGAGAGAGGAATTCAAACATATACATGAACCTTGTTCCAACAGCTTTTCACTGGCAAAATTCCAACAACTTTTACACTATTCTGAAGCCTTACTTCATCACAGAATTTTGAAGCACAAAGGACGATTAATTTTAGAAAGTATGTTATTACTAATCTGATCCTCTTTAGTTTTTAAAAGAAAGATGGTCCAAGATAAAGCTGTCTGTTTTGTGGTAGTGCTCTTTGATGTACTCAACTGTTATTAGCTTTGCCCATTTGATTAGCATATCATGTCACTATTGTATATTAGTGCTGAAATGCCCATTACACATACATTCATGAATAGAGGCTGCTCTACACTTTTTATTTTTTTACTTGTTTAATCTCATGTTTCATAATATTATAATAAAACATAAATCATAAAACATTGCATAATACACATATACACATACATATATGCATTATGCATAAACACAAAAATTAAAATTAAAAATTTATTAGGATCTATTTGTTCTAGAACACTTTTATTAGTCAGTTGAATATAACTGGAATACCTGCATTCTTTCGAGTCTAAATCTTTGACATAAAATACTTAGAAAGTGGTTTTCTGACCAAGAAACTGAAAATAAAATTAAGAATTGTAAGTATTTCCAGTGCCCTGGCTACTTAAGAATATCTGTCTGTCCATATGCTCAGCATCTTCAATAATGAAAGGAGCATATCGCATTTACAGTAAGGAATTCACTGGCTCAAATACTGTTTCATAGTGACATAAGAATGCACACAGAATCTGTGCTACCTGTAAATCCACCCACAGTCTAACTGCCTCATGTTAACTTCTTCATAGCACCATCCCCTTTGTATTTTAATCTTGACTTCTCAGCTTTCCATACAGTAGTATTTCTCTACAGTAATTATTTCCATGGTGTAGTTCCTTTAAAATTTACATATTCAGCTATCTGTCCTTGATATATGCATCAAAAGTAGGTATTTGGGAGTCTCAAGTATCCCCCTCCCCCCATTTTTATGAGCAAAATGGTGGAATTCTCTATAAAGCACCTAAAATAGGAAATAATTTTTAGACCTGAAAAACTTCTAGGCTTTCATTTAAAAACATGGACCTTCTAGCAAGCCAATTCGTACATTCCACATTCAAGATGATATCCGTGTGAGTCTTTTTATTTAAAAATGTATTATCTAGAAGGAAATAAAAAAAATGCCAAATAGAATCATAGAATCAATATCGTCATAATACTTTATTTTCCTATTCAGATAATAAAAGAAAAGCAGACTAAGACTAAGCATGAACAGCAGAAGCACACTAGCTTTATGAGGGAAATTATAAACAAGAATCAAGCAGGGTAATTCTTTTTCCATTGAAGTTCATGGCAAAAACTCTCGAGATTAACAAGAAAAATATTAGACATTAATCACTGCTTTATTATTAAATTTTAAGAATGTGTTATAGCCAATCGAAGTTCGTGGAACTTTGTTTCCGTGTTTCTAGTTAAACATAGACTGAAGTGTTTTGCTGACTAGGAATGGCTTCCTCAATCAGAACCTAATATAATAAATTCTCACTTTTCCTGTAAACTAATTAATTTCCTGCTGTTATCTTTTCATTGTTGTTTCTCAAGTGCATGGTGACATTTTGTCATATTCACCTATTTTAGATTAAAAGAAAGTTTCATTTTTAAAATCAATATTGGCTTTTTGGACTTATCTTTGCTTGCATTAATACCTTGCGGTGCAGAATACATGAAGACCGTCACAGCAGAACTCTCTTTAATCCTCACGCTAGGTTACATCTTTGATCATCTATTAACTGAGAGTATAGAATATTAACTTTCAGCTGCATCAAAATAAAGGGTTTCTGTAAAAGTTTCCTTCTTTGCTTTTCAGCACTCTTGGATATTAAAACAAACAATACATCAGCTGTCTTTCCTTATAAGCAATGTAGACCAGGGAGAACTAATGCTCAAACACATTTTTCTACTTAGTCTAATTGTGTTTGATACCCTGACAGATCTTCATATCACATACCTATTAAAAGAAGAAAGCCTTTGAAAAGAGGAAAATAACAAAAAAATAAAAGCAAGCAAAGGCTTTGAAGATGTAAGTAAACTGACGTCATCATAGATTAATATGAAAGAGTAATACTTTTTTAAAGTTTAACTTGAATGAGTAGTTTAAAATGCTTTTTCAATTAGTTCTTTTGAATCCTATGCCATGGAGTCAATGAGACAAAAGAACATAACTAGTGCCATACTTAAACAGACTGGAAGCCTGTCTAGCCCCATATTGTAGAATCATAGAATGGTTACAGTTGGAAAGAAACTTAAGGTTAAATAATTTCAATCCCACTGACATGGGCAGGGACACCTCACACTAAACCATGTCACCCAAGGCTCTGTCCAACCTGGCCTTGAACACTGCCAGGGATGCACCATTTATCATTTCACTGGACAAGCTATTCCAGTGCCTCACCACCCTCATAGTAAAGAACTTCCTCCTTTTATTTAATCTAAACTTCCCCTATTTTAGTTTGAAGCCATCCCCCCTTGTCCTACCACTACATTCACTGATATTTCAGAGAATAACTTGGGTAAAATTGTCTTTGGAGATCATTAAATGTAGATTAGGATCATTAGCAGGTGTTTGGTTCCCTTGTTCGCTGTATTTAAGGAATAATGCCATGTACCTCCATAGAATGCACAGAGCAATTAAAAATTGAAGAACACACAGGTCAGGGGAGATACATTTGCATTTTGAGGACATATGATAGCCAGAAAACCTGTTTTGATAGGCACCATGTTAAAGGTCTCAGACACCATCTACTAGCATTTTGAGGAACACTGTAGGATACCTGAATGCTTATATTGTCAAGATACACATGGCCTGTCCTGCTGCTTCTTTCAGCTCTTTTTTCATCACTTTAGCTACTTAAATGGTGTGTGGAGACTTTCCTGCCCTAACTGCAGTAACTATGCATCACAAGGGACTCTTCTGCTCTGACAATCTCTCTGCTAGTAAACTAACACTCCAAGGTTCTTTGTGGGCTCCCCCTCATTCTTTTCTGTGAATCATTCAGTACACTTTTTACCCAAGACTGACCTATACAAACTAGCTAGCATGAACTTTTCTACGCAAAGAAATATGGCAAAATTGCATAACATGACAGATTTTCAATAATAAAATAATTAAAAAGAAGGAAATAAACTGCCACAACCTAATCTTCATCCATTTACTAAAATATGGCTATATCGCATCTTGCTAAACAGTAGCCTTAGCGACATACAGTAAAGCAGAGGAAGCACTTTGTTAGAAGATTTTGTTAAGTAAGAACATGAGGTCATTTTGATAGTAATTTGAATTTCAAATGCAGATTAAAAGACAAACCTGAGAACAAACTTCAAGGCAAACTGCAGTCTTTTTCTGATGAATATATTTCAATTTTTCTTAAACAAAAGATCTCTACTTTGCTGGAAATCATCAGAGATCAGAAATTGAAAAATTATATGAAAACATTATAAAACCAGAACATTAGAAAAGGCTGACACTGGCCACAAGCAAACCTTTATTATTAAAAAAACCAAAAAGCTACTTTCCAGTTCTGACTCTGAGTTAAACCCTGAAGTACTTTTCTTAATATGTAATTTGAAAGATAATGGGAAAATATTAATATAGATTTTTTTAAAGTTTTATAATACTTTTATGAATTTTATAAACATCCCATGACCACAATATTGCATATTTTCAACTCTTACGAAAAGGGGAAATGTCATTATACTTATTCTACAAATTAAGAAAGCAGATATAGAAAGGCTAAATGTTTTCTTCACACACTAAAAAGAGACATAGGAACATATGATCACAAGTTCCCTATATAACTGGAAATTGTTTTGTTCTAGTAATAGAGACTGTATATTTCAGATATTTATCAACAACCAAAAGTCCATCTCAAGGTGATAGAGACTGTATATTTCAGATATTTATCAACAACCAAAAGTCCATCTCAAGGTGACTTAAAATGAATAACTAAAAAATGGAAATATTTGCAGTCATAAGTAGCTGACTCATGCAGAGATCGCTAGGAGTTATAAATTGTATATCTTGATCTAAATATGCCTAATACTGTTTTCCTTTTTTAAAAAAAAGTAGGGTTTGGATAAGTACCTACATGATACAGACTTACACACCATCTATTTCATTCAGAAACTAACTCCTACATATTTTGTATTGAAAATGAAAATTATTCAAAAATATTAGATATTCGTAATAAGCTTATTCTGGTAATTCTTATGATAGCAAGACAAGGACTTATGGTAAGCCTGAAATAGATTTTGCTTTTAAAAATCTAAGTAGCACAGTAGTTTACTTATCCCTTTCAATCAAAGAATTTCTGTAACTGAATTGTATGCAAATAGTATTTCAGTCAAAGATTGCAGGTAGGAATGTGATTTCCTCAAGAATATATAAAAGCAATTAACTACTTATATCATGTTACAATATCTATATACCTAATTCTATTCAAGACCATGATTTAGCATGAAGGTTGTGTAACTGTGCAAATAATCAAGACAAGAACATGCTCTCTATTTGCTGAATACTATTTTGCTATTTATCATTAAATTCAATGTTCAATACATTTAAAAAAATGGTGACTGAAAACTGTGTGATTGTCTTTTTTTTAGTGGAATGAGATGCTGTTATGAGATAAGAAACCTATTACTGAACTTCCAAATACATTTAAGTCATTATTAGGGGAAAAAAATGACTGAAAAGTGTAGGAAACTTAATTTTCAATCTAGAGAACATCAAAAATTGGTAGAAACTCAGGTGTTAGCAGGCATGGAATTGCTGGGTGGTGAAAAATGCTTCAGTAGATGCACAGTTAGTTCCATAAATGATTTTTCAATCACACCTACAGGAATCATGACGTTAGATAAAAAATGAATCAAATTTATTTTATTCTTATTAAAAACTAAAACAAAGACATAAACGCTTCTAACATAGATTAGGAAAGTTTTATAGAGTGATCTGAATTAAGCTGAACATGTCAAGAAGTAAAAGACTGGGTACAAATCCCAAAGCAGAAACAAAAGAAATAGTAATTTCTTCAGCCTACGGTTGTCCCTCATGAGTTTTAAAGATAATCTCATGATTTTATGAGAGTAAATAGCCCTGTTTGAGTAGAAATTACACATAAAGGTAAGAAAAAGGTGGATGTTCTGGTGGCAGGTACAAAAACCAATAAATGCTTCACTTCTTGGAAAATTATATTAAATGCACTATCCCAAAGCAGTTCTTTTTTTAACACAGTAACTTGGGAACAAATAATCAATCACCTACATTTATGAAATTCTGAATATTTATTTTCACTTTTAGATGTAAATTTATCAAAGAGAGTGAGCTTAAGTAATTTAAACTGAGACACACTAGGCAGCAGGAAAAATGAATTTTTTAAATAAATGTTCTTGCGTTAACAACATGTTCAGACAAAACTATGGATTAAAATAAATAATCAAGTATTTAATAATTTATTTAAACTGCCACTACATTTCTTTAGGTTAGCAGTTTCTTTCCATAAGAACGGAAGTGTCCTCAATTTAAAGAAAGCTTTTGACTTTTCCTCATTCTTTCTTCTTATTATGAAAAACAATTCTAATTCAAAAGAACCTTATGTAGAAACCAGACATTATTTTCAGAGAGTATTGATTTTTAAACAAATAGCTCAATAATTTGAATATCCTTAATTATATTAGAAAGGGCAGAAACATTAAAAACAAAAGAGAACATTTCCATTAATAAAAGCTTCTGTTCTACATAGCTCTATGTCATTATGAATTAATCAAATTGTCTTGTCTTCTTCTGCTCTCATCCGCGTATGGTTTTTTTATCCTTTCTTTCATTTCTTACCAGGACATACTTAACGAAAATATTCCACATTCTCTTCATGTAGTTCAAGGGACACAAGCAACTGCCTACAAAAAAATTATATGAAAAGTTGGACTAGAGTGGTGGTTTAGCATGGCTATTGGAAGTTTTTCTCCTTATGGCATCCTTGTGGAATGAACACAAAACAATAAACCATAATGGTAAAGGATATTTGGATGCAAACAAAAAACAGTGAGAAATTCTCCTTTCACTACAGCAGCTACTGAGTTAGTTACCCACTGCAGTGTTCTTCAGCAGTAGCTTTGTCTCATGTCAGAGTGACATGAATAAATGGGAAGCAAGGTAAAATTGAAATGTGGCTGCAACAAACACATTTTGAAGTTTCAAAATTTATTGGGATTTAATTCCGTTATCTTACCTAGATACTTGAAAGATTTCATTAAATAAAATCCTTCCCTAGCTCCAACAATGTTTGGGCTTTAGAAATAGCCTATATGAACATTGCACACCCTTTTCATAGCATAATTAGTGAGAAAAAAGTGAATAAGTTTATACAGTAAAAATTATAATTCTACTAAAAGCTGCAGTTTGCATCAGTGCTTGGTCTTTGGTGAGCTACAGTGGCAAAGGAAACTGTTCTGCACATAACTCTTTCACACCTTGGGTCCATAATGCTCTGGTACGTAAGTAATCTGTGCTAAGTACATAGAATCATAAATTCATAGAATAGTTAGTTTGGAAAAGACCTTAAGATCATCTAGTTCCAACTCCCCTGCCATGGGCAGGGATGCCTCACACTAGACATTTAGTGGCGATCGCAATAATTAGAGTAAGAGTTGTACTCAATATTCTACTTGTAGAATTTCACTAAAACTGGAGCAATTTAAAACTTAAAACTTGAGTTAATTAATTAAATTTTAAAAAGAAAATGCTTATTAGTCGGTCCCACTGACTATTACCCACTTCTAGTGATCCATGTGGGTGCTGCTGATATAGATAACAGTAGCCCGGAGAACATAAAGAAGGACTACAAGTCTCTGGGAGAGGTGGTTAGGGGCTCTGGAGCTCAGATTGTCTTTTTGTCAATTCTCCAAGATACAGAGCAGGACCTTGAAAAGGCTAGGAGGATTGGCCAGGTTAGTAAATGGTTAGAAGGGTGGTGCTATAGTCAGGGATTTGGGTATCTTGAACATGGGACGCGATTTAGTAGGCCAGGTTGACTGGGGGCTGGTGGAGCTGGTCTGACAAAGAAAGGGAAGGATTTGGTAGGAGGCTTGCCAGACTGGTCAAGGATGCATTAAACGAGATGTGTTGTGGGAGGGGGGCATCATTCCATCCCAACACACCCAGTCACTTTCCAGCACCTATAGTAAATGTTCAGAGCAACGTAGAGATACTCCTGCTGCTCCAGCCAATGAGCTGGCTTCAATTGCAGCTTGGTTCAGATGCCGCTATGCAAATGCCCATAGCATGGGGGACAAACGAGGAATTAGAGATGTGTGCACGCCTACGGGGTATGATATAATAGGAACCACAGAAACATAGTGGGATGGCTCCTATGACTGGTGTGTTGGAATGGAAGGTTACAGGCTCTTTACAAAAGACAGGCCTGGTAGGTGGGGAAGGGGAGTTGCTGTTTATGTTAGGGATAGGCTGGAGAGTATGGAACTCTGTCTGGGGACAGATGAGCAGTCAACAGAGAGTTTGTGGGTCAGGGTTAAAGGGAGAACAGTGATGGGAGACATTATTGAGGGGATCTGTTACAGACCGCTTGACCAAGAGGACTCGGTGGATAAAGCACTCTATAGACAGATAGGAACAGCCTTACGCTCGCAGGCCCTTGTTCTCATGGAGGACTTCAACCACCCTGATATCTGTTGGAGGGACAGTACGGCCTGGCACAAGCAATCCAGGAAGTTGCTCGACTGTGTGGAAGACAACTTCCTTCTGCAAGTAATAGAGAAGCCAACAAGGAGAGGCACCATGCTTGACCTCATGCTAACCAACAGGGAAAGGCTGGTTGGAAATGTGGCGCTCCAGGGTAGCCTTGATTGAAGCAATCATGAGATGGTCAAATTTGAGATCCTCAGGACAGTGAGAAGAGCTTGCAGCAAGCTCACTGCCCTGGACTTCAAGAGAGCAGACTTTGGCCTCTTCAGGAACCTGCTCAGTAAGATTCCATGGGATATAGCACTAGAGAGCAGGGGGGCCCAAGACTGTTTGCTGATGTTCAAGGATCACCTGCTACAAGCTCAGAAGCAATACATCCCTACTAGAAAGAAGTGCTGCAGGAGGTCTACGAGACCTCCTTGGATGGATAAGGAGCTGCTGAGGAAAATTCAAAGGAAAAAAGAGACTTATAAAAGGTAGAAGCAAGGACAGCGGGCCTGGGAAGAATACAGAGATGTTGTCCGGGAAGCTAGGGACCAGGTTAGGAAAGCTAAGGCCCAGTTAGAATTAAACTTGGCTAAGGATGTTAAGGATAACAGGAAGGGATTCTATAGGTACATTGCAAATGAAAGGCAGGATAGAGACAATGTGGGCCCTCCCCAGAAGCTATTGGGAGAACCATCTACCCTGGATTTGGAGCAGGCTGAGGTTCTTAGTGACTGCTTTGCCTCTGTCTTCACTGGCAAATGCTCTGACCACACCACACAAGGCTTGGAAGGCAGACGCAAGGACTGTGACAATGAAGACCTTAGGCCCACTGTAGGAGAGGATCTGGTTCAAGACCATCTTAAGAACCTGAAGGTATGCAAGTCCATGGTACCTGATGAAATCCATCCGCGGGTCCTGAAGGAGCTGGCAAATGAAGCGGCTAAGCCACTGTCCATGGTATGTGAAAAATCATGGCAGCTAGGTGAAGTTCCTGATGACTGGAAAAAGAGAAATATGACCCCCATTTTCAAGAAGGGGAAAATGGATGAGCCGGGGAACTACAGACTAGTCAGCCTCACCTCTGTGCGTGGCAAAATCTTGGAGCAGATTCTCCTGGAAGGCATGCTAA
>JARCZZ010041430.1:0-11706 GCA_030323915.1 Brotogeris chrysoptera
CAACTTTCTCAGCCTATCTTCATACGGGAGGTGCTCCAGTCCCCTCATCATCCTTGTGGCCCTCCTCTGGACTTCTTCCAACAGTTCCATGATCTTTTTATACTGAGGACACCAGAACTGCACACAATACACCAAGTGAGGTCTCACAAGAGCAGAGCAGATGGGCAGGATCACCTCCCTCGACCTGCTGGTCACGCTCCTTTTGATGCAGCCCAGGATACCGTTGGCTGTCTGGGCTGCAAGCACACACTGCTGGTTCATGTTCATTTTTTTCATCGACCAACACCCCCAAGTCCTTCTCCACAGGGCTGCTCTGAATCTCTTCCCTGCCCAACCTGTAGCTATACCTCACTAAGTGCCACCACAAAACCACGTTATTGTATCAGACCATGGAACCAGCCCGCCTACATGGAATTTCTCTGCATTTGCCAGTATGGTCTTCAATGTTCTTCAAAAACTGATTAAAAAATAATCAGAATATTTAGTTAGACTAAAGCACTTCAGCAGCGTTTCTCTAATGTCCTCTTATATAGAATAAAACATTCCTCCTCCTTCTTCCTTATAATGTGACCTATGAAAAAGTCAATTTAAGATTTAGCAAACTGCAGCCAGAGGCAGATGAAAAAGAGATGTTTGGTTTGATTGACTACGACATACCAAAGCTCAGGTCTCTGAATCATAAATAAATAACTCTAAATCTTTATTTGTACAGAAGGAAGTAGCATGCTAGAACTTCAGTACTAGCACTGAGCTGTTTGTTGCTTACAAATATTTCTGTGTTGATGCAGTGTCACTTGATAAGTAAGTGCCCATGAGCCATGTCCCATGAGAAGCTTTATTCTTTCGCCAGTGCTCCATCTCTCTCTCTTTACTTCCAGGACATTAGGTCATCTACCTTCTAGCTTTGCATTTTAATTTCATCACATCAAAATTAAATGTTTATTTCAGTTACTTACTCTCCGGTTGTTAATTGTCTTCTTTTGGGACTCTGCTTGAATTACCTGAATAGAGTTACTGTAATTGCTTCTAGTTTGCAATGCAAGCCTTGTTTAAGGTTAAGAATAACATGCAGAGCAATATTGTGCAAAACTACGCAATTCAGAAAAGGTGTATCTCACTGAAAATATCTGGCCCAGGATTTGAATTTAACATGTGATGTCTGAATTCTTTTGCACTGCACATATTCGAAGTTTAAGCGGTAAATAACAGCAACTTTCAGAACAGAATTTATTTTAACTTAACAGTACTGTTATAACCTTTATTGTTAATTCATTCACGATTGCAACAAAAATGACAATGAAAAAAACACCTGTAAATGTCGCTTTAAGGAAATTATTAATAATTTAGTAATATTATTACTTTATAATAAATTTCATAGCATTTCTTCTGTGAAACACTACCGATACATTATATAAAAGAACAACTAATGTTTTCAGTTACTAATTTTGGAAACTCTTTGCCAGGAGACCATTAATAACATGCAGCCCTAGTAATAGTTGCAGTGGGTTAAAACTTGCTGTCCAAAGCTCCACCTAGACTGAGATTAAAACTAGACATGCCAACTCATTTATTTTCAAGCCACTTGGCAATACCACTCCAGATTTTAGGATAAGTTGAATATATTTAATTAAAGAACCACAAAGTGTTGATTTCTGGCCCTTACTTTTGCCAGATACAGCTTGAAAGTTTGATCTAAACACACCCTATTTATTTTGAAAGCAGAAGACAACTCAAAAGATATGCCTGTGCACATATAGACATTGCACACTCTTGGAATTTTAGTATTGCTTGACTCATGACTGAATCTTCTGTGTTGCTAATGCAAGGCCATCCTCCTGCCTTCGCTTCCAGGGACCAGAAATCCATCAGACACTTGCATTAGCATACATATTACTGGCCAGGCAGCAGTTCTCTAAATCTGACATGAAAAAATTTAGGGACATTTTAGGTTGTGCATGCATCAACAGGGAAGATGTCACGCCAACAACACATTGGACACTTGCAGAAGAGAAAGGGGCATGATTAATTAGCAGAGGGTAACAGAAGGATGAACAAGAACTTCACTTGCTATTACCAGAACATTTTTCTTTTGTTTTTCTTTTTGTCACTTGAATATAGAAATTTTAATTGTTGTGATAATGTGAAGGGGTTTGGGAGGGGGGGAGTGTTCTTGGGTTTTTTTCTTTCTTTTTGTGTGTCAAGGTGTTTGGAGTTTTTTTTTAGAAAAGAACTTTGTCTTCTGATGTATCTGAACAAGCAATGAGATGTTTTGATAGCAACTGTAATAAATAAACAAGCAGAAAACATACCCAGAATAAAGAAGCTTTCTCCGTGCTATAATTAGGCACTAGTCTGGAGTGTCTTAGCTTTAAGACTCATGTCAGGACTTCAATACAATATACAACATTACAGACTCTGATCAGAGGTGCTCCCTGTAGATCATTTTGGTGGGTATCATTAAAGCTTGCACAGAGGTGTGAATACCCATCTCCTGCAGCCATAACTCTGTTTCCAGCACAGGCCTATGTGAATCCTATCTCATCTTCTTTTTTGTGCACACTGAAGGATACTTGACATTTAAAACCAGATAACACTGGCTGGTAGCAAAGGGGAAGGGTTCTACTCAAGCTAAGCCGCATAAACATGGATCACTATCTTTGCTCAACTGTCTATTAAACAAAGCTCAGAATGCAAATACTGCTTTATCCAAAGATGGTAAAAATGATAAAGGTCTTCCTGTCTGTGACATCTCCCGAGAGAGACAATCTCATTCTGGTGAACATAGTGAAGGGCAGGGAAGACCTATGGTATGCAGAATGCATATTTTTGTTTCTTTGAGTGGCCAGAAATTGTTCATATTTCTCTTACACAATATAGGGGAGTAGGGATATATGTCTTTGAAATTTTTTGATTCCATCTCACTTCTTCATCCTAATATTCCTTCTCCTGCAATCAATGTACCTGCATCTCCCACACTTTAACATCTGGCAGCAACCTCTCAAAACTACTACAGAGGTGTTTCTACAAGGAAGGTGATTATCTCACACACACATCCAACAAAGCCACTACCTTTCTTCTCCTGGAAAGCTTTATGCAGCAAGCATAATAAATTGATGTAATTAAGCACAGTCAAGCTAACCTCAGAACAGGCTGCTTTAGAAGAGCCTTTGACCATCACTAGTGTGAGGCTTTCAATGAAATTCCAAGCACAGCCTCTAAGTTTTTCTCCTTCTCAGTAGAACCACTGCCTATCTTTTGCTGCAATAAATATTCAACCTGGACAGGATCATGTAGCAAAACAGTGTTTACTCACAAAATGTGGATTCAGATAATTAAATAAGATTTCCTTAGAGCCATTTTCATTAGTTCTAGAAGCAGCATTTTGAATTTTTAGTATCATCCATCAGACAAAATGAACCTATGGGCTGCAGCCTGCACTTCGTTTTTTTACACAGCATCATTTGTCAAGCCTTTATGTCTAATTTTCAAGAACAAATGCAATGTAGGAAAAAGACAAGGAAACAGAAATTTCTAGATGAGAACATAGTTTACACAAAAAAAAAATCCCTTCAAAATTACTTTATAAGTCCTGTAATATCATAAATTATTTTTAGAAAGAAGAAAATACAGTAAGAATTCATTAACCTCATGAAGATGGTTCCTCCTTCACCCCATGACTCCTGAATATAGCCCTTCACAACTGAGATAAATGAAGCAACTCATCTAAATGAAGGCAAACACTGTGGGACAGATGATTAACACCTTTATCCATCTGTCAGAAAACAGGGAAGAGACAGTCTAAATCTACTGGACCTCTGATTTGCACTTGCAAAGCTGTTGAAAATGCATGGTGAGTGGCAGGAGATATTTATCTTGCTCCTCAGGATAAGCCTGTAAGAGTTTTTCACATGCAGAACTTGCTTTTCATGAGTCGTGCTCTTACCGCAGTCATAATAAAATGAAAATGTGAAGCAGAAGACACAGGAATATTAAATTCATTTTTAAAGGAAACTAAGTGAGGATAACCAAAGAAATAATTTCAAATCTCATGCTGTAGAAGCCTGCTTTTACAAATGGTGATCAGTTCACTACCAAGAGAGAGGAACCCTGTGGATCCCACAAGGATGATTAAGCTACACAAGAATAAAATGAACACGAACCATTAAAGTCACTTGGATATTTACTACTGAGACTGCAGTATCAATATAATTGTCGAGGCAACCACTGAAATAAGCAAAAGTTTTAAGGAAGAAAATTTAAGATGGTGTATCTTAGTCCCTACTATTCTTTGGTTTTATCCTGCTTGGCTGATAAAGTGAGAGAACTGGTAAACTTATCAGTGTAGATGACATTTTTCCCCACAGCATCATTTAAAAATCAGGCTGAACATTCCATACTTCATTACTTTATTTCCAATATAGTATGTGCTATACCTTAAAAAAAAATGCTTGGCATTTTAACCAGCATTAATTTCCAATACTTCAAGACACACTGTGGGTGGCTACCACTGAAAGTGGCAAGGAATAATCAAAATGATAAAATACCAATTCTGCACCTTGACTGACACGTTTATGCCTGCCTCTTTATACCTCTCTATACTTCTCTTTGAAACCAGTGAAAGCCGTGGAATGTTGGAAAATACATACATACTCTTTATCCACCAGATTCCTGGAATTTAACCCAATGAAACCAACCTGAAAGTGCTTTTGTTTATAGGCCATAAGGTTATCAATAGAAACAGATGCAAAATGAGTATTAGAGATATGTGGTAGCCAGCGGTTTTGTAATTTTGTGAATACCTGGTATATGCTCCTTCTTTTATTCTTTATATTGGCAGCAAAAAAATCAAGCCTTGAATAGTTGCACTGCTTATTACAGTACACATAAGTTAAAAGACATAAACTTATTTGATGCTGAAATGCAAATGTGTATTTCTAAACTAGCAAAAACACCTTCAAGTTTTTGAACAGTACGTTGTCCATTTTTAGAGTAGGAATCTAGCAACATCAATTACAAATAATACCTGGAGCTACTGCTCTTAATGAGAAATATTTTGACTTTTAACAACTTAATATAGGCAAGAATTCTACATTATTTCTCCTCTTAAGTTGACACATTTTATCATCATGCTAAACTATTCCTTAAATGTGAAAAGAAATTACTCAGCCTCTTATTAGCACTACTGGCCTACAGGAGCAGTAAATTTCATGGCAGTCATATATCCCAATGTTGGTAATAACACGTAAGCAGAGTGAACATGTAGGGAGGTACTGCGGACACTATGTCTTCATCCAAGCCCATGTTTCACCCGTGTCCCGACAGTCTATCTCTGTGCATGTTCCAACTCAGGAGGAGATCAAAAGCAATTTCATATTCTGCCAAGGCATTTCACAGCTTACCAAACTACTTGTGTAACCTCAACTCTGGTCTATTCTGATTCTCTCCACTGAATTTCAAATTTCAACACCTAAGTGGAAAAAAAATGCCATTTGCAGTTAGCATGCCATTGGTATTTGACATCACAAAGCAGAGTTAGAGCAGGGGACTTCTTTAAAAAAGAGCTATCTTCTACTAAGAAACCTGAAGAGTAGAGGCAGCTCTTCCACTGGGGATTGTAGCACCCATTCCTATCAGAACATTAGTGGGTCAGCTTGGTCAAGTATTTCTCAATCATTTTACCTGTGGACATGCCAAAATCAAACCCAGCACCATAGCACATCAAAACCAGGAGGGTATTGTGCCTGCACAGTGGCCTCAGGGCAGGGAAGGTAGGGAAAGGCTAAACCCATCCCATCTAAAAAGCATAAGAGCTGCTCCTGCTCTAGGAGTGAACTAATCCAGATATATTTTTGAACAGGTACTCTGAAGCTCTAGAAGAGTATTCCTATGAAAATGTTTTTATTGCCTCTCTCTATTTCATGGTTGTAGGAATTAGGATAAAGATTTAGATGCATAAAAGGAGCTTAGTGTTGCAGAATGCTGGGATCCACCTGATGTGACAAAGGCTACTGCTGATGAAAGGAACGTTTTAGGTGAAAAATAGTTTCACTTAGGTAAAGATATGGGTTTTGCCTTGTAAAACTGCACCATCTCAACACATCGTATTCACTGGTAATTAACAATGTTTCTTGACAGATAAAGACCCCTGTCATACACATCTGAATAGCACTTATGTAGCCAAGAGCAGGAGAAAGCTCTCTGCCATCAGAGCAACAATGTAAGGGCTCAGGCAAAACCATGCAGAACAAACCCTTCCTTTCTCAAGGACTTCCATGTGAAAGCAAAGGGTACAGAACTTCATTGTTGTGCTGCAAATCCCCCAAACTATGCTTCCAAACACATCCCAGTAATGCCAGACAGATGGCAAAGAGTGGTTTCAGTGATTCTAGGTGATCATACCTGGGTAAAAGCCTTATTATTCATTTGCTTCCTTGATCTTATCCAAAAGACATTCAAGAACAGTTTGCCTTGTTAGTGTTTTCTAACAGTTATGTATACTTCCCCCATTTCACTTGTTTTCAAGAGACAAAACCTTGAAAATGGACAAAGGGATGGGAAGAGGCTTCTGAATTTGAACTCACTGGGGCAACACAGTCATAAGAAAATATAAATACTGTTTGAAGATGTGACATTTTTTCCTGTTCTTTAGGGAAAGCTGCTTCAAAGCAACAACAAAGGACAACAACAGAGTCTATTTGTGGCCTGAATGCAAAAACCAGGAAATACTTCTGGTTTGGATATTCTTTTCAAACTTATGATGACAACATCCGTTACTGCTGTGTTTTGAAAATTCTACCAAATTACAAAGCTGAAGAACTACACCACACCACCAGTTCACTACTCACCAATGTTTCCTAGTACAAATAATGACTGGAAAGACAAGTAAACATTAAGATAGGCATTTCATAAGGGAGTGGAGCATAGAAGATGAAACAAAAATCCTCTCCAAAGCACCACCAAATAGATAAATGCATGGTGAACCATTCATGCAAAAGAAAATCAATAACTGTGAAGTTAAATTTACAGCAAGAGTTATTTACTGCATCTAACGCAGAGAATGACAGCTTTGCAGAGCAACAGAAAGAAACTATAAATATGTACAAAATATCGAGTATCCAGTGATGAGTATCCAGCAACTGGAACAACACTCTCTTCATCACTCATGACCACCCAAAATCCATGAAGAGAGAATAACAATCCTGTTTTGCAAGCTGCATACTCAGGTCCTGCAGTCAAAGAACATATAAGTGACAGGATAAAGCAGATTAAACATAAGTATTTAAGGTTCAACTTCAGTTTAGTATCACCTGTGATATTATTTAGTTCCAAGCAGCTCAAGTGACAACTACAATGTAAGTATACAGTTGCAGGCAAGCCCTGACTGACAGCCAAGAAAAATGATGAATTATTGTCACCCACATACAGATGGAAAACCAAGGCACAAACAGATTAAGCTTCTTGTCAAAGCTGACTTGAAGTACTACAGTGTCAGACCTTGAAAAAAAACCCAAAGCGTTTCAATGAGACAAGCAAGTTAATCAGTGAAAACTGGTCCACAGAATTTATTTGTGCATATGTGAAAACAAACTAGGGGTGAGTTTAACTGGCATTTTCATACCGTTTCATTCCTTAAGGAAAAAAAATAAAATTGAAATAGGAAGAATTCCTGGTAAGATCCTGAACTTAACTTCAGCACTAATTTATCCAGATTTATGGCTCTAAGGAAACCATTACTCCCAGATTTGCCTGATTTCACTACACATTTGAGAGAAATTACAAAACAAACAAACTTCAGTCTAGAAAAACAGCAAGTTCTGAAACACATTAATTAGGTACTATATTAAAAAAAAAAGGCATTAATTAGTAAATTGGAGATTTGAACTATATGAGGAATTACTCTTTTTACCAAGCTGTCAGTTAAGGTTCTTCTAAAGCAGTTCTTCCACAGATAAAAACTGCTGTGATGCACCCATGCCTAAAGAAAGCTGCCTTTGGGAAGGGATGAAGTTTTATTTAAATCTAGCTGAAAGTTTTTTTGGGTCACAGTGTTTGAAAACAACTCCTAGAACCAGAGCCTGAAACTCTCACTCTTCCTGCTAATTAATTTACCAAAATTTTTATTATGTCAAACTGCTTGTAAGAATTCTAAGTTAAATCTCCTGCCTATGAAGTTACTTAAAATGTAATCTCTGCGACCCGCCTTTCCCAGACCAGCTTCATAGTAACTTGCAATTTGCATTCTATAAATAGTTTCTATGCAACTGTTCCAATGTTCTGAATTCAAGAAACAAAGTACTTGACATATTAAAAGTATGCTACTGACTTTAAACACCAGGCATCACACTTCCTTCTCTATCTTCCTTTGTTAGAT
Organism: Brotogeris chrysoptera; assembly: GCA_030323915.1. Taxonomy (NCBI): domain Eukaryota; kingdom Metazoa; phylum Chordata; class Aves; order Psittaciformes; family Psittacidae; genus Brotogeris; species Brotogeris chrysoptera. The sequence continues at coordinate 8,372 of JARCZZ010041430.1, forward strand.
TTTTTTTCAGATTACAGCAACCACATTAATCTTCCAAGTATGTTGTAATATTTTAGTTCATATCTAGAAAGACTCAATCATACATTTGTTTGTTTTCTTTCAATACCATCCTGTATAGTAGAAACAAAAGAATGGATTAGAGGTTGCACATTATTCTATGATTATTCTTGCAAATGGGGTAAAATAAGCAGAAGACTACTTAAAAAAAAATATGGGGGAAGAGAAGAAATACACATCCAGTAATAACTTTAGAAACTTCAATAAACAGCTAATTGCTGTTGCATTCCTAACTGCATTACCAATATATTCATTTGATGAAGAAATTAATAGAAGACTCTCTGCCACATAGTTTTTCTTTGCAGAACTGACATTTACACCCATCTTTTTAAATCCTTCTAGTGAAAGCGCGTAAAAGCAATACACAATATAAGCCCCTCTGTAGAATCTCATTCTGAATAAAATCCAATTATTTTATTTCACTTAACATGAAAATCCTTTCTAACTGTTAATGTTTTCATAAAGAGTTCAGTCTCTACTGTCGGAGAAATTTAAAGCCCAGAGGGATCTTCTGAAGCATAAACAGGATTAAGATTTCTTAATGTTTTTCATGTAACACATTTCATACCCCAAGATGAGAAATACCGGTGTATGAACAGTTCCCATAAGCCTTTTCTATGCAGAAGCTCTTCTTTTTTATTCAAAAGCACAAATACAGTATAAATAGCAATGACAAAGTTTCAGCCTTCATAATGTTAGCTTATAAAATAAATATAAAAGATCACATAAAGGGATACTTCCCATTATAATAAAGTACAGCAGACAGCAGGCTTTGGTTTGTCCCTATGGAAAATGTGCCAAACATGCTCTTCTGTATAAAGTACCTAGCTGAGAAATTCAAATTGTGAAATCCTTGTCCTCCGGCATGTAAATTCCCTTCTAAGTACTGTGCACCAGAAGGGCTTGCTATGCCAAAAAGAAAGCAGTCATGAGGAAAAGGAAACAGCAGGAAGTAGGATGAGAAGTTATTGTTACTCTAAAATGCGCAGAATGAATGTAAAATGGGAAAATCTGTAAGACAAAGAATAGCGTGAGCTACTGCTGCAGTTAGCACATGTGGCAGGTATCTCTGAAACTGAGGCAAGCTTGGCAAAGCTGTTGCAGTTCTCTCAAAGTGAGGCTCATGGAGCAATAACTAGGCTGACCTGCTGGCAAAACACAAGCAATAGCTTCTTCATGGTGACCTCCATACCTCTTTCACCAGTGCTCTGTGAACAGGCATGGTCACACATTTTTGTTTGAACAAATTTCATCAGAACGCATTCTGATGGACTGCAATTCTCCCAAATCTACATGGCTGTCTGCACTTAAAAGGGTCATCTTTCCACAAAGTTTAGCTTTGGGTCAGTTTTATCAGTCAGGTCAACATTAACTTTGTATGCCTGCTTGCAGGACAGGTGAACCATTATCAAATACACAACCCCTGAAATAGTCTACTATTTCATTTTTCTGTCTTTTATTGCTCAATTTAACAGCAATTGTTTAATACTACTCGAACTAGCTCATTTTCCACTGTAGAAGCAAGTGTTCCAGTCTGTGCAATTAAAAGTATTCCAGTGTTGCAATTAAAAAGTTGGAGCTAACTTTTGACTCAGACTAAACATACCTCAAAAAATTCAAGGCAACCCATGAAAGGAATCTGCTATGTTCTTGCCATCAGCATTGCTCTGGTGATACGGAAAAGCAATTTAATTATGTGAATTAAGTTTCTGCTCTGGACTAGTGTAGGGGCACTGGAGTAGGCAGTGAACCCTCTTCAGAGCTTCCAGCTCTTTGCCCAGCTCCATTTCCTGCTTTTTGCAGAAAGATATTCTGTCTTCTTTCCTGGACAAAAATGTTGGTATTTCCTAAATTGGAAGCTGTCTCCTTGACTGTACAAACACTTTTACATGGTGTTTACCTCTACAAAGCCTAAATTTTAGTCAATAGCATGAGCATTGCTTTTATGGCATCTAAATCCTATCAGAAACACATGCACAGCCTGACAAGAGCATAGCTCCCATAGGGTAAACCCTGTTGGTATTGGTTTCATGAGTTTCAAGAGTGCTCCAGAGAGAGATCAGCTCCTCCACCTCCCCCTTTGAGGAAGCTGTAGACTGCCATGAGGTCACCCGTCAGCCTTCTCTTCTCTAAGCTGAATGAACTAAGTAGCGTCAGCTGTCCCTCATAAGTCTTGCCCTAAAGACTTTCATCACCTTGGTTGCCCTCCTCTGGACACACTCTAATAGTTTGATGTCCTTATACTGAGACACCCAAACACACTCCGATGTTATTCAGCGCATTGTGGGGCAGAATGAAGGACTTCACTAGCACAGCAACGCCCAAATACTGGCATGCCACCCACGGTTTATCACTTGTGAGCCTGGTTTTATCCCTTTCCTCCTTCAAATCTAGTTTAAAGGTCTCTCAATGACCCCTGCTAACACTTGTGTGAAGATCCTTTTCCCCCTTTGACAACAATGTATCCTATCTGTGGCTAGCAGGCCAGGTATCATGTAGAGCATCCCATCACCAAAACCCACAAATTCTGACAGTGCCAGCAGTCACAAACACAGGTATTTATCAGCTGCATCTGCCTGTTTGCTCCAACATCACTACCTTCAACTGGAAAGATAGAAGAAAACACTACTTGTGCCCTTGATCCCTTAATCAGCTATTCCAAGGCCCTGAAGTCTCTTTGGATTGCCCTTAGTCTTTTTACTGCAATTTGGTTGCTGCCTAGATAAGAAAAGTAATAATAGATATGTCATGGTTTAAGCCATAAATCACGCAGTTTGCTCACTCACTTCCTCCCCTTTCCCCACCCCACTCTGAGGGGGGGGCGGGGGGAAATGGGGAAAAGAATCGAAAGAACTCCCATACGTTGAGATAAGAACAGTCCAGTAACTGAGGTATAACACAAACCACTACTGCTACCACCAGTAATAATAATGACCAGGGAAACACAAGGGAAGATGATACAACTGCTCACCACCCAACGACCGAGTCATGAACTGACCTCTTCCGCGTTTCTGCCCCCAGTTTTTACATCCTGGGCATGACATACTGTGGTATGGAACACCTCTTTGGTCAGTTTGGGTCAGGTGTCCTGTTTCTACCTCCTCCCGGCTTCCCCTCCTCCCTGGCAGAGCACGAGACTCATAAAGTCCTTGGTAAAACCAAACATTGTAAGCCGTAACTATAAATATTGGTGCTGTCAGCGCTGTTCCCAGGCTGAAAGTCAAAAACACAGTGCTGCACCAGCTACTAAGAAGGAGAAAAATGACTGCTACTGCTGA
>JARCZZ010041430.1:11806-34828 GCA_030323915.1 Brotogeris chrysoptera
ACTTAATGGAACTGGCTTTGTTGCAGGGCATCACCTTGGTGTCACCTCCAACATAGACGGACCACCATCCTCATCATTTCCTTCCACTTGTGGAAACTCACTGCCTTTGTGCAAGGGCACCTGGACAGGTGGGGCAGTCACAGAGGGGACGTGCCTGCGACAAAAGGCAGGAACTCATTGCCATTACCCCCTGTCCCTTCAGTCCCTGAGCTCAGCCAGGTGAACAAAGGAGAGTAAATCCTCCCTATTGTGCAACCTGTCTGCCTGTTGCCCTAAGGGAAGATATGATGCAGTTCCAATAGTTTCTCTCTTAAACTCTCTGATTCTCCGTAGCCTACTCCCATCCTCCTGAGCTCTGATCCCAAGTGTAGGAGTTCCTCTTCCACAGATGTGCTTGCTGCTGACACCCACCACTGGTATAGGAATAGGGCACAACCCACAGCCTGGTAACTGGGTGGCAGCATGTTCCCACTGGAGCTTTGTTTGGGAAGCTCCATCAACTGGGGGGACAGACTTCAGCTGAGTAGATACCACTGCTACCCGGCCCAGTCAGCAGAGGTACAAAGCCCTTTCTGCTCACCCTGCCATGCCAACTGCAGCTTCTTTTATAGGTGTGGGGCTCTCATCAGCTCCCTTCTTGAGTCAATTTCTTGACCCAAGAAAATGGGTTGCCAGTATTTATTTTTTTAAAAAAAGAAGAAAAATTGAAATACAAAATTCTTCAAGTTCTCTCCCCACCTTGCCAGTACTGTGAATTCACAACCTGAACTATATAGCTGCTATTGTGTATGTGGGAGATGAACAATAAGACCCTGTGTGCTGTACAGTAAAATACAAGCACCTACTATATAAAAGCCCTTACAAAGTCACTTAAGATATGCGTATTACACGCCTCTAGACATATGGTAAAATTAAATCTTATAACACGAGAATAAAACTTTTACCAGGCTTCATCTCTGATCAGCCCTGATACTTTCGCATTAAAACTGAGAAAATGTATTTTATCCGAGATTAACCCTCGTGTCTTCAGATGTCCTGGCTTATTTCTGAGTTGAGAAATGCAGCGATCGTTATTACCTCTGACAAACATCGTAACTTCAGGAAATGAACCATCAAATTAGAAATTTTTTACACTTTTTTTCCCCACCCCAACATTTCCATGCATCTGGTTTAGTGTGAAATGATGCATAATGCTCCAAGAATAAAAGTAATAAGGATCCATTTATATTATGAATCAGGAAAGGTAATTTTCTCAGATTTGTAACAACAAAAAAGTAAGAAATTGACCATTTTACTCAAACACAGACAGGATGACAGATAATACACCAATATGTCCAAGAAAAAAGAAATTACTTACTATGACTGTATGTACGACTTGAACTGTTCATCCTCTACAGAGGCCTATTCATATGGGAGAATACAGTGCATGTAAATTTGGCAGTGCACAAGGTTTTTACAAGTGTGAACATTTTTTAAAGCTTGATTCAGTGCAGGGAAAGATATGCAGACAAGATCAGAAAGTAAGGGTTATCTGTCAAGTCCACACTATATTCATAGCAGCTCTCTTCAGGAGCACCATTTGTAAGTAGTTATAGGTGAATTCAGTTGAAAATGGAGGCTGGAGACTACACAGGCCCAGTTAAACAAAAGTACTGTTCAGCCTGGGAGCTTTGGATTGAAATATGCCTTTGGAACGTATTTCACAATGAGTTTGGATGAAGGGTTGTGCATTCATTTTAAATAATTACTTTATCAGTAGCTAATTTGTCTAACTGGATTGAAAAAGAAATTCAATTTAAGATAGATTTGTGTCTGACATGTCTAACCAGTGTCCCCCAGTGAGCTGTTTTTAGATGGAGGAGAAAGACCATTTGCTTTGGTCTGATGCCAGTTCATAACTTTAACACAGATATTTACTGCAATATACAGCTAATCTGTACCTTCTTCCTGTTGTGTTAATAAAGTCATCTCAATTTTCTGCTTCATATATCAATAATATCAATAACGCCAGAGGGGAGAGATTTTACAGAACATGCATAAAAAACACTTCTCTTACACTACTTTGCAATTTCACATTTCAGAATGTTTAGCAATTTATCTTCAAATAGAAAAGAATATTTAATCTAAACAATGTAACAAAAACCCTACAGAATTTATGAGGTACCTGCAATAACACAATTTCTGTAAAAAACTGACCAAAAGTTTCCATAGCAGCAAAATCGCAGAAGTTTCAAAAGGATTTTCCTACCAACATTTTAAAGACATCTAACTGCTGTCAGTGATATCTGTATTATTAATGTAGCAATTATAGTAAAAATTTATGCAGCTATTTCCGCCTAAGGAGAAAAAAGAAAAAAGTATGGTGATGATCAGTTACAAGTTTTAAATGACGGGTCTTGCAGTATAAAACGTGTTGTGTAATTGAGCAGTGGGTAAACTGGGTGGAGACAAGGAATAAAGACAAAAAAATTAAATGGCTTGGGATCAGTTTTATAGGAACGTTGTAAGAGAAAAGATCAGCACTACCATCACACCCCTGAAAAAGCCCAACCTCTTATCAGTAGTATTTCTTTCAAAGTTTACACCACAAAATGGAAGACTGAGTTGAATTCTAGGCAATACCCCAACAGGAGAACTCTATTGGCTCTTTACTATGGATTATTTTTTGATTCTTGACCCTTGTTCCCATTTTTTCACCCATATTTTTCTTTACCACAGTTTGAAACCAGGGTCAGAGGTTCCCACTTTTAGGGCTGTGTTAAAAAAAATTAATAATCCATAACTGTGACATGCCATTCCCTTTTCTCCTATTCTCCTCCATCATGAGCTAAAGGATTACGAAAATTCGTCAGTAAAGAAAGTGGTTGTTCATAACTGGTAAGAACTCTTACAAATACAGCCAAAGCATCCAGGACACCAACAACTTTAAGTACTTCTTCTAAGGCTCAGTTTCCACTGCATTTCCCCTCTTCATTCAACAACAGTGCAAAAGGGGAAGATTCACAAAGGCTGCAACTAGTTCTTATTAGAAATGGAAATTAAGTGTCTAAAAAATCCTTCTAGAGATCAGTGTTTTACAGGACTTATGAAGTACTGCAAAATACTTCTTTATCTCTGCTTTACATTGCAAAAGACAGTCCACCTTTCCACAAGAAATCTGAAAATCAGTTCTTTGAAGGAATTACTAGTCCTGTTTCCAAACTGCTTTGGACTATTTTTTGCCTTTGATTTCTAGGTTCTTAAAGGTGCCACTTCAGATATTGTAAACTTATCTTCTTTATTAATAATGAAATGCATGTTATAGAACCATTTTACTTATCAGTAAGTTCTTTGTTCTTTTAAATACACCCACCATTAATAATAGAATTTATCACAATGACCTATAAATCTTCCCCAGTTATTGTACAAATCTGTCCAATTTCCTGGAATCTACATAAAACATTTGGGATATTTTTTGTTAAGTACCAACTTCATCTACCCCAGTTATATAAACTTTATATTAAACATTATATCATTTACAGTTATTGCTTCAAAGCAACCAAACTCAGCTGGCTTTTTCGAACAGCCAGGGACCTGTAGAGCAACAACTAACAAAACGGTTGAGGTTTTTGAGCAGTTACAGGTATCTGAATCAAATGCCTTGTGATATTACTTTTTGATAGGACATATTGGAACATCTGCAGTTCTGCACAGAAGGATTTTGGTTAACTTGCTCACAGTTGATTTAAAAGAGCTACAACACATGAGAAAGTTGGCTCCTGAAACATGCCATCACAGCTTGTAACCTCATTATTTCAAACTTAATCAACCTGTTCCTAGCCTTGCCATTGTTTTCACTAATCTGTTCACATGAGATTAGTTGGTTTACTCTTTATTTGCACCGTGGCAAACTCAGAATCATGTCTAATATTGGAAGAACTTCAGGCAACAATAATTCCACTGAGGTTTAGCTAGACAGATATCCAAAGTACCACTGACAAGAAAAAAACCTCTGTATCCAACCTTGTAAGTATTTCTGGGCTCTTAGTACTGGCCTTTTAGTGCCTGCAGGGGTCAGTGCTTATTTTCCATTTTGACTTATAGGGTAAACCTGACTATATTCTAGAAGTGGTAGAATGTATTACTACTAAACCCCTTATTAATTGACTCATGTAACAGTCCTAACCTTGGCTGAGTCATTCATCTTCCATGCTCTCAGGCAATGGCTTAGAGAGCGAATCACAGTCCTAGAACATTTGGTGTCATTTTATAAAGGTCTCCTTGGATGTGTCCCGACTTTTACAGCCCAACAAGTATTTCTTGTTAGTGCCACCAGAGAATGCTCCAATTTCAGTTTGTATAGATTAGGTGGTCTTAAAGAAAAGAATAAATTGACTATAAAATTTTCAGTTAGATATGCACATAATGCGCACAACTAAGTTTCCCAGTTCTGACTGTGCTTTCTCCCTGTAATTCAGTGCTATTGAGCTCTATTGCTTGGAAAGAAGCGCTTCAAATAGCACAAGAGTACTGCACAAAATTTTTAGACGCATCCTGTAAGTTGGCAATAAATTCAGTTCCATAAACATTAAGTTGACTGGAGAAAAGTACTAGAAAGATCTTGCCACACCACTGTGAGAAGCTTGACAAAATGATGCCATACCACATGGCGTTTGGTAGAGAAAGCAACAGCACTGCTGAGAGATACCTCCCGTCTTGGAATTTCCACACAGAAAGGGACAGCAGAGACAATGGCAAAGAAAACATCTGCAGTGCCTTTAAGATCCAAACAGCATGCTTCTTTCTGATCACAGCTTTAATATACTAGAACTTTTAGTCTTGATAATGTTAAAATCAAGCCCAAAGAGAGTTCATGTAGCCATGTCAGTTTTGCCATCTGGCATAAGTCAATGAATGCATATACTTACATAACTGAGGAAGGGGCGCCTGGGAGACAGAATGATAAAAGCCATCTGAATTCTAACATTACTAGTTCCAGTAATGCTTTTAGTCAAAATACTTCTACATCCCTATTAAAATGCATTAACAAGTAGTATGCATATATTTCAGGACAGAGGGAGGGAGGTTGTGAGGTAAAAGGAAAGCTACTGATTTCATTACGAATTTACTCGATATATATATAGACTTACAATTAACTTTTATATGAAAACATGCAGTTTGGGTTTTCTTTCTTGTTATTTTTTCTGGAGTTTCTCTTTCATGTGGCCTAAGCCTTTTTGTGTAAAGGCCAAACGCATAAGGAAATGTATCTTTATGTCATATGCCAATAACATACAATTTACGCATTCCATCACACAGTCGCGGCTTTTCAAAATTGACACATTCACACAAGCACACACTCAGGTATGTAACGTACAAATGTGATGATTTCACTTCATGTAAGTTCTATTAAGGCTTCTTACACAGAAGAACTTAGAAGCAGTAGGAACACACCAGTCACTGAGTTTAAGCCCCTGCTATACCTGGCATATCAATTCTGTAACAGAAAACAGCTACAGTAAGCATGGGGTAAAGGATGAATTTTAATGACCACTGGTCTGCAGTGCAATTAACATCTTGTTGTGCTGGGTTCCACAGTTACTGAATTAGGGTACATAATTACTGACATAGCATGGTGCATTACCTTAACATTATCTTTTGCATACTGGTTAAGAGACACAGCTCAAAACATGTGCTCAGAAAACACTTTTCTATTATGGATTATAAACACAATCTGTTACCGACCTGTCACCAGTTAAGTGACTGGGTTTTCACAAAAGGACAAGCAGACAGTTTTCTGTAGCTAACATGGCTTACTACAGTCTAGGGCCTAGGATATAAGCCATATACTTATTTTTCTGTGAAGCACTCTCACCTCAGCTATCATGGTCATGTACACTTGTGAAGCTGGTAAGTGCTTCCGATAGCAATTTTAAGCATTGTATATAACACAATTAATACAGCACACCTTTCCTTTGTTTTCTATGAACAGGGGGGAAAGTAGGCTCAAACAATGAAAACAATGAATATCTACTTACCAACTTATTTATAGAAAATAGAAAAGGTTTACTAGCCACTAGCACAGAGTATAAAACTCAGCTACAGAAAATTCATGACAATAAACCTGACAGAGGAAATAAATTAAACCCAGGAAGGGTTTCACACTTATTACAGAGCTCAATTTTGATTTTAAATGCCATGGCGCAACAAGTGCTTTTTTGGCAGATCTCTTCACCAATTTCTTAAATGGCATCAAGTGCCTCTCTACAATAAAATGAAATTAAACAGTAAGAAGCACCGAGTGAGTTGTACTAACAGTTTGTGACAAAACAGCACTGGAAAGTTACCTAAGAACCAATCTTACAGAAGTAGTTTCAGTTCTTCAGCTGTTTCTCAGGAAGTAACAATTTGAATTAAGTTGCCTAACACAATTTCTGACTCATGCCTCTATAACAACAAAACCCCTTAAAAAACCCAAGCTTAATATCCACCTAATTTAGAATTCATACATTTAGACAAACAATACTAATTGAACCAAATGGCTGAATCATGGTTCACTTCCGTTTTAAAAAATTCTTCATGTAACTGATGATATAAAGCCAAATGTTTCACAGTTAGAAATTTACGGTGGTGTATCATTTTATTGGACACAGTCATGTTAAGATCTCAGTATATCAAATTCTGATCTGCTTTTAAATGTCCATCCTCCTCCACCCATTCTATCGAGAACCATGAAAATCAGACTTTTGGACAAACGTTAACTTTCTTTAGCTCAAAAAACTTTTTGATTTATTTCCCTTCTCCCCCACATTTGGGGTCAGCCATATAAAGTCCAGGACCAGGTAAAGTGTAGGATTTGAAAGGTTATGGGGACTATTTATTCACATATCTCAACATTCACTTCTGTGCCTTAACAAAATCTGTGTGCCATTACTAAGATATAATGGGGACAAAAAAACGTGGTTTAGTAAAACTGAAAAGATCAATAACAAGTTTCTCAAGTGTCTGTGGCACAACAAAGGAAAGATAAGAGCTCACAATGCTCAAGTGACCTGAAACTTGGTTCTTCATATTCGGAGCTGATGCTTTTTTCCTTTGCTGCGCAGTGGGAAGGGTGAGGATGCAGTCAGCCACATGGACAGCACTACACCCCCAAGGTCTACTGCAGACAGACTCACCAAAAGTCAATTTATACTCTTTCCCCTCCAGCTGCAAAAAGTTATTCTGCTAGACCTCTGGTACAGCACCTTGTCTTTCAACTCCTCCAGCCCAGCTTTATGAACTAAAGAGGTTTCTCCTGATCTACAGTTCTAAAAGGCATGCCATAGCTTTTGACCCCAGCGCTTTAGGAAAACTTTTATAGTTACTGGGGAATATCTCATCCTTCTACCATTTCCAATAGTAACTGAGCCCCTTACAGAGCTGAAAAGCTGTGGGGGGAAATGAGATGAGACTGTGATATCAACGATCATAAGATAAACAATATTAGTAGAGACTGATACCACAGGCAATGATACAATAATCTACTGTGCAGAAGACAGTGCACTTACAACTCCTGTGCGATCAACTAAAAAGGTCAGAAAATGTAATGCTAAAATTATACAGCAATTTTCAGTTGGCATTAGTAAAATTATTGCTTTAGGAAAGTACCTAAGAAACAACCATTCAGAGAAATGATAAAAAAATTACAGCTCTGCGAAGCTAGAATCACTCTGCTCCATCTGTCCTGGCTAAATTGAAAGAGGACACATTCTACATTCCAAGTCTGAAGTACTACCAGCCTGGAAAGCACCATATGGATTTTAGCATTCCTTAGTTTTTAAAAATAAAAAATTAAAATCGAGAGCATGAGTCCTTAAAAAGACAGACCAAGGTTGTGTGGTTTTATTTTTTTTTCTTATTGTGAAAAAATAGGTCTATATGAATGAATATTTAAAAATAACAGAAGTCGTTGCATGCCATAGTCACTCTGAAACACTGTCTTTAAAAGCCCTCAATTTTTTCTTTTATTTCTTCTTAAATTTCTGCAAGTCTTATAGTATTTTCAACATAAAATGTCTATTGCAAAGTAAAATCCACCAGGTTTTAATATTTGGTGTATAAATCTTGTGAATTAAATATAATCAAAAGCTATTTGTCTTTAGAATCCCATTTATTTTGAGCTTCAAAATAGTAAATATACAGATATGATGTAGAGGCTGAATATTAAACAGCAGAAAACATGAAGAACAGAATCAAATATAACACTTTGAATTAAGGAAATTTAATAAAAAGAAGCAACAACTTCTGTTTGTGAATTAAATTCTCTTCTCTAAATAGCAAGAAAACTGCAAAAATTATTCCAGGCAGCAATATTCAAATGCATAATTTCCTATTTTTTCTTTTCTCCTTTTTTTTTTTTACCAGCCTAAAGCTAGTAACATGGGCAATTTTTGTTCCAGTGCATCTTTTAAAACAGTGAAATATAGTATATAATATTTGAAGTGATTCCTGTAATGCATTATAATAGATGCTATTATATGCTATACTCAATTAGAGTACTGAATAGAAAAGGCGTTTTGCTTCATTATCATTGTTTACTATTTATGGAGAAAGAAAATGAAATTTGGAAGAAAACCATCATCAAACATGCTGAACATCACAAATATATGTGAAAAAGAGTATAAATAGGAGCAAAATCTTCATTCTACAAGCAGTAACAACATTTGTGATGAAAATGGTAAACTCTGGTATAATTTGCATCCTTTTGTTTTGGCATTCTGCAGTAAATGACACTTCTTCAGACATAAACTGCTTTTTAAAAATAAAACAGGTCAATTTTAAATGCAAATTTCTTCCATCTCAGCGCAAAAGTTCATCCTTCATTAGAGATGTTACTGGCTTCAGAAATTATGATTATTATACCACAGAGCTTCTTGCTTCTGCAGCTTAAGTAGTTCAGCATTTCTTGTTTAGCACTTCACAGGCTGCCGAACTTCTTCATAAAGGCAGATTAGGCACTAGGCACAGTTGCCTGATCACAAGTATTAATGTGAAACAATTTCTATGTAAAAGTAAAAATATAGACTGACTCATTCATTACTGTACATTAAACATAACATTATCATTGGCATTCTGATGCATTTCAACAGCTCATATTCTCTACTGTTATCTTTCTTTACCCTCACACAGCACATCTGTCCAGAAAAATGTATACCAGAAAGATAATTATTATTCATTTTGCTTCCTAATGATTTTGCTAATCTAGAGAAAGCATTTTATAAAATAACCCTGAGAATGAAGTATAGTGTATGTTACCTAGGAGAGGTAACTAGAAGAGAAAAAATGGGCTATACAGAAGCAAGGAGGATGGAAGATAAGAGTGTTTTTTCCTTCTTAGATTGACATAAAATAAGCTTATGGAGCTAGATATTAGAATAGCAATTTAACAGGGAAACATTTTGGTTATTGAATTTGAACTAACAAAGCCCATTTCTAATATAAACCACTATATAGTCTTACTATATTTCAAAAAAGGTGAATTTTAACAACGTAAGCTGGTATTTTATTTTTCCTTCTTGTTCTCTTTTTTTTTGTTTGTTTTTTAACAAAGATAGAAAAAATGACTGGAGATCAGACAGCCACTAGGCCTTCGAAATTATCTGTTCATACTTGCCTAAATTGACCACTTTGGTCACAGACATATTTTTAGTTGAAAAGTGACAAAGTAAAATGGAATTCTTTTCCTCGTAATGGCTGCACAGTCAACCTTTATTTAGTTCTAAACAGCAGAGAGAACTGAAATTAAGAAAAATGTTTAAACTACTTCAGGGTTTGAGCTATTATTATATTAGCATGTAATGTGAGGAATCTCAGATAAAATTGTCATCATGCCGTAAGAGACAGGAAAACCATTTGTAAGGATAGTATAACTCTCTCGCTTTATTTTCTTGACTCCTACCTCCATTACTACAGTTCTTATCTGCTAGTTTTATTCATGCTAGACAACCTAATAAAAGAGATTATATGCCCAAATAAAGCAAGGATGATTAGGCAAAGAATTACAGGCAACAAACTAGTGAAATTATAACCCCATCAAAACTCTAATCCATGCAAGTTATGATCAAAGTACTCAGTTAAAACAGTTCAGATATGTAGTTAAAATACTTCAGGTAATCTTTAGGAAGTATGCTTCAGGTATATTAATAAAAAAAGATAATTCTTCTACTGAGCTAACACCTACAGTGTGAAAACTAAAGAGACAATGAAGTTGTAAAATGTGTTTGCTGTCATGAAGACAGAAGCAAATCCCAGCACCAAAATACAACTTGGATGACAAGATTCTAGTTTTCACCTACATGCTACAGAACAGAAAATGGAGTTAGCCTGAAATTCTCTTTTCTAAAGAATTATTTTGCTTTCATATGCATTTGATATATACAGGAAAAGTGACATGCCTGTGAGTTTAATTATGGTAGAATCCATTCCTCAGCATACAAAGTAATATAAAACTAAGTTTTTTGTACATGCTTCCTTTTCCTGGCTGTAGACTGCCAGGATTTCAATTGGTTTGAATGACCATTTGTTAGTCTTTGCTACTTTAAATCAGAATTTTCAGATAACATAAGGATATCTCCTATCACCTATCTAGCTTCTTAGAAGTCCTTATACTCTCAGGGATGGTAGCAGTTTTAAAAGTGTTAGATGAAAATACCTGACAGGATGGATTTTGATTAATTGATTAAAAAAAAAATGAAGAAGAAAAATAGAAGATTCTAGAACTTTCCAATTATGCCATCACAGAGTAATACACAATTCAGTAGCAGGTATCTCAGTAGGGTGATGAAGAGGCAGACTGAGGGCTTTCAACAGGACAAGATCAGACTCTTCCTTTCCCATCCTCTCTATCCAGTACCATCAAACAACAATTATATTCAGAGCAAAATCAAATATGTTCTTTAGCAATTCTGTCACAGTACATCTCGCATAGTACGTATCACATCACTGAAAGATGGAAATACGTTTTCATTTTAATGAAATCCACCAAGTACGTAGTGTGCGAAAATTGCACAGGCCTTCCCTACATCTGGAATATTATAGCCCAATTAAAAAACTTTGGAATAATGTTATTAGATCACTACTCTCCCTAACTGTTTCAAAGGGCAGGATCCAATTTAACCACTGTCAAACGCAAACAGAGGAGGGCCTCAAGCTCATGTAAGACTTCCCAAGTCATAAGCGAGTCTTACAATTCCACAAAGACATTGGTGGGAAATCAGTCATGCAGTACGTTTGCACTCAAGTTGCTCCATACACTGGAATTTCTTTACCGCTTTATGTTTGTAACGTGACACTGGAAGAACAAAGGTTAACTTGGACATCTAGTGGCCATCTTATACTGACACACATTGTTACTTCACACTTTTACACAGTGAAATGCACAGAACACATTCTCAATAGAACATAACCTCAATAACAACATCTCTGCAGATCTCTAAGGTTCAATTTTCCAGGCTGTGGTCATTTTTTCAGCTTTTAAAAAAATACAGCCTGAAGCACTTTTCCTCTGTGACCTGCCAATGTAAAATGAAACTCTTCAGATTATCATTTGCAACAAGATTTCCCAAAGTGAATGAAGTTCAATGTGAAGAGGGAAATTCTTCTTCAAATGCAAATGTTCTTTATATTCTTCTGCCTCAGAATAGCAGATGCAAAAGCAAAATAGCATAAATTATGATTGACCTCAGCAGGAATAATTTATGCTCCTGAGCCACTTTATGTGTGCAATCAGGAGGGAGCTGTCTGACTGTATGAATTTTTACACATCTTCCAGCTAATTTACAGACCCAGTGTAAAATTAAATACTCAAGGACATCATAAATATTTGTGGCATCCTCTAAATACCTTTGGGTTAATAAACCAATGAGTCAATTACACTGTTCTGTAAAAGTATTTCCTTCATCTCTGATGGATACACTCTTCATTTTACTGAAGTGCTTCAGAGCAACATAAGAAAGGGTAGATAAAGCAACATTTTCACGGTGTGAAATGTGCATGTTGCAGTGCAAAAGAGGAAAGTTGCATGCTGACCTTCTGTAAGACATACCAAAAAATTTGTAACCACTGCTGTTAAACAGCGGAAAATGAAGTGGGGGCATATATTACTTGTGATCCACCGTAATTATCAGAAAGTTACTATCTACTTATAGGTCTCCATCTGTTAATGGTACTAGGTCTTAACTTTTTTCAATTATCCACCCTCCAGAAACTAATTTATTTTTAACAATCACTAACATATCCTTCTTAAAAATTACTAATGAGTCACTTTTATGAACAATAAGGGACACCTTGAAAAACAGGGTCAGATCTCACATGGCTTAATTAGCCAAACTTCATTAATTTTCATTACAAGAGTCTGATTTGCATCACTGGAAAATTTGGACATTTACTTCAAAACACAGCATGATGATGAAGATCCATTTTTGATACAGGTATGTTGCCACAAAAAAACCTGCCCACAGATGGCAAATTGCATTTACTGCCATCTTATGATTTGAATTATTTATGCTATATTTAATTTACTGAAGAATTTACAAAAGAAATCTGCAATGTGAAGAATACAGCAAATGATATTGTATGCAATACAATAATTTAAAAGAAAATAGATCTCTATTTTCTTTTGCAGTGTCTCCAAAAATTACTTATATTAGGTAAAAACTTTTCATTAAAAAAAATATTTTAAACTGCCCCATTAAAACCACTGCAGAAATTCCCACAAACAGTTCACATTTTCGTTGACCGCTGCTGGTAGTGTTTCCTTAAAACCTGGAAATTAATATTATTTCCATCAATGTTATCACTCATGTTTTAGCAGTTTCATAGACATCTCCCTACTTCTACACTGGCTGTGTAGTGGAGCAGAATCCATTAGTGCTGCGTGAGAAGGAAATAGTTACTTTTAAACAAAATTTTACCAGATGAGAAAAGCGGGGAAGTATCATACAAACAACACCCCAATCACCATACTAGATTAGCAGGGTAATGCAATGACAGTCTGAATTCATTCTGTAGTCACAATATAATTACACAACACACTGGAAAGATCCCACACAGGGCCACATTACTGAAGCCAAGGTTATTACAAGAAATAGCAGCATGTGGTTCTGGGAATGTAAGGTGAAGCAAGTTAATAACTTCCCATTATCTACTGGCAAATCTGCTACCTCCATTTGTAGAAATAAATGACATGAGAAAAAAGCTAAATTAAACAAACGATTATTTGTATCAGGTAGCAACAGAATACAGATGGTGTTCCTAAACTGCATATCTCAGCAACAGCAAAAATCACCTTCTCCTGTTTGGAAAACACTTTTAAATGGCTTCTTTACTGAAAAGCTGGTAAGGGAGAAAGCACTTGAAAACATTAGAAAAACATTATGGTAAGTACTCATACACATTAGTGGACAAAGAAACCTGTGAGGTGCTAAGCCTCTCTTTCAAAACCTATTAATAAGAACTTGGGAGAACATTTAGAAGTCCTGGACTCAAATCTGTCCTCTGCCTGATAGAGTCTGACCTACCTGTCTCTACCCCTCCTCATGATTCAACCATAAAGCTACAGCAAGCTTTTCAGAAAGCACTGATTGCTCTACTCATTGTCTGACCATTTTAAATGGAAGAGCTGCAACAGAAGGGAATGAAATAGCCTCAGAATACTAACTAAAGTCAAGGAGCAATCCTTGGATGTAGGGCTTCACTTTCTCTATGGCAGAAGGACTGAAATGAAGGTTTCTCAAATACAGTTTTCAAGTCAGTGACCCACTGGACAAAGCAGAAGCCTATTCATCTTTTCCAAAGTTTTCTGACAGATCAGTCAAGGCCTTCTTTTCCATAAGAAAACCAGTATGTACAAGCGGAGAAATATGAGACTAGCAAAACACTGATCAAAGAAACTGGTAGAAATACTTCTGTCAAGTTGAAAGATATTATGATAAGAAAGAGAGATGACAACATCTGAACTGCTCCTTTGCATTTTTTTCAGTGGCTCTTTGAAAGAACACTCTTAGCATCCTTCTAACATTTGGTTCCACAGGTGAGGAAGTCAGGGCAATGCCTATTCTGTGAATCCCAGAGGAGCTAAAAAGGAGCCAGATGCAGAGCAATTCATGTCAAAATTAAATGCCTTTGAGCATGCCCAGAGGCTTAAAGTTGGGCATCACAAATTAAAGATTTTGTGAATAGTGGAAGTGCCTAGGAGTTCTATTTACATTTTTTTAAACTATTCAGGTACCTACATCTCCCTAGTCACTGCCTCAAGTGGCTTTGTTCCACATTTTTTCTGACTCTGGTATAACAGTGTTATTTAGTTCTATGGTTGGTTTTTCAATTCTGTATAAAAGTCATAGTTTATCTTCTAAATTCTGCTGGAATTTATACAAAATTATGCACTCAAACATAAGAGATGTTAAACATTCTTTAAACCCTGAAAATATTAATAGTAGATCTGCTACAGAGTATGCAATGTTTTTAGTAAATTATTTATCAAGTACTGTGCAAATACCTACAAGCTTCACAGTTCAAAGCCTGAAGAGACTGCAATCCATCTTGTTTGCACTGTCATGTAGGTCAAATTAGAAGAGATTCATTCCTTGAGCACTTGGTTGAAAAAAATCACAGCATAGAAGCAGTGAGGCATGAATATATCACAATATACCTATTCAACTAACACAAAATTTTAAATGAGAAATTACACAAATGTAGAATGAAATAGCTGCATGTTGGTTGTGTATATTTATATCAGATTTTAAACTTGTTAAATATAGTATCACATAGAACTTAGCACGGGCTGCAAAACACAAAAGCTGAGTAAATACCTAATAAAACTAACAAGGAATGAAGTGGAGAAAGCAGTGGTGAAATGGAAATGGGTCATGCAGATCACACCAGATGGAGCTAATACACATGGTATATTCCCTCGTCCTACCATAAGACTCCAGGGATGGTAGCTACACAGCTAGCAGCTACTGAACTGAGTCATTTACAGCTATCCCAGCCCCAGAATACAGACACTCCCTTTGCCGTGAACTCTTTAGAAGATGTGTCCTATCTTAATCTTGTATGCTTGTTCCATACCAGCACAGCTGAGTCCTAATCTTTGATGAGGCATTCTGTGTGTGACCTGATACAGTGCAAGGACAACAAAAACTGTCCTCAAACAAGAATTATAATTCACCATTTACATATGAGAGCAGCAGCAGAGATCTTGCCCTTGCTTTCCAGGACCACAGAAAACGTCAAAAAGTCAATTCTTAAATTCAATAATTTATGTGCTACACAAGAAAGGGCTTTCGTTTGATAAGAGAGCATTACATGATATTACAGGTAGCAGCATTGAGACAGTCTAATATCATGATATTAAGAATTAGGAACACTAGAAATCAGTGGGAAAGGTTAAGAAAAACCATAGAGACTTCTCATTTAAACAAACAACAACAAGCATTTTCATTCTTCACAATATTCATAAAGATGATGTATACAGAATAAGTAACTGGCTTGCTGGAAGTCTGAGAAATTTGGGTTGAGAATGAAGCACATACACCTTTGCCTTCTGTCGTGGTTTAAGACCCCCACCCACGCAGTAGTGACTGCTGCTGCTGAACCCATGACACCTTCTAATTTCACTAATACCTAGAACACTCCATGAGAATGACCAGGCAAACTGAACATCATCTCCGTCTGAAAATTATCACAGATTCAATATCTTACAGTCTTCTCCCATGGCTCTCACATCACTAACATTAAAATAATTAAAAAAAAAGTACCTGCAAAAAATAAATAGAGCTCCATATTCTTTTCAAGAAAACAGCTCGGATTGCTACTGCATGAGTAGTTTCATACTGTCTCTGCTCTAAGTTAGCTGTTTTTGTCAAGATTTACTTATCTCTTCATGTGAACTGATTCTTTTTTCTTAACTTGCCCTAATGCCACATGACTAGGGAACAGCATCTAGAAATTAATCTAGTACTAAGACAACTGTGTTAAAACCCCAGCACCTATACTGTGGAAGTTTGCTGTGAGCATCTGCCATGAAAGCTGCTCTAGATTTTCTCTTCCAAGCTGAATTTCACATGACAAGCTTTTTGAATCTTAAAGCTGAGATCTACCAAATGAGTTGCCAAGTTCCAAGAGATTTTCAAAGACATTCAGAAAATAGTGTGCTTGTA
This sequence comes from Brotogeris chrysoptera, assembly GCA_030323915.1. Taxonomy (NCBI): domain Eukaryota; kingdom Metazoa; phylum Chordata; class Aves; order Psittaciformes; family Psittacidae; genus Brotogeris; species Brotogeris chrysoptera. The sequence continues at coordinate 27,988 of JARCZZ010041430.1, forward strand.
AAAGAGCTGTTTCCAGCATTCAGAAAACCGCTAGCATTGACTAATTCATTCCATCACAAATTTATTCCATCTAATTTCTGAGTTAATTGCCAAAAACTTTTCCCTCTTATCTTATTCAGGTTTTTGGTACCTCTACACACCAAGTCCTTGTTGTCAAAGATGAAACTGTATGTCTTCCCCAACTACCTACTAATAACATGAGGCTTTAAAAATACTGCTAAAAAAATAAGTCGTAAACAAGTGATATTCTGATTTAAACTTCCATTGTTGATTTCTGTATTTTCCCGGACACATGTAAACTATGGAGCTAATATTGATCTGAATAATCTTATTTTATTAATAATATTCTCTGCCTCCTCCTCTGTTTCTCTGCCCTTTGTCTCTTGGAAACAGTAACAGAGAAACTGCCATCAGCAATTCCTCTCAAACACACAGTATGACACTGTATGCATTATTTGGACTCAAAGATGCAGGCTCCTCTTAAAGATCTTACTTGCCAAATGCTTTTGGAGAAATCACTTATTGAGCTTCTCCATATCACTTTACTCACTTAAAAATAACAATCAACTATTTAACAGTGTCTAGAGAACCACAAACTAACTTAATTTATTTCTCGGCTCTATAAAAGGTGATGAGTTTACTAAGGTTGACTGTGATCCACTTTTCCTACAGGAATTTTTCCACAGAAGCACTGTCTCCTGTCATAGCTTGAATAAGTAACTTGCTACCAACAGCATTTAGAGAGGAAAGAAGTTCTGCAGCGTAGCCTGAAATATCTAGAATTCTGCTTTAATTATCACTCTGTTGTAATACAGACTTATCAAGCAAATAAGGAAGTAAAATGCAAAGGAAAAATATATAATAGGAATCATAAAAACCCCAAACTAGATTCCATTCTCTCTCCTTAAAAAGTAGCATCACATTCTTATGATTGCGGCAGTTTCTTTTTTTTTTTATGGACTTATGATGCTTTAGCACTCCGAATGTAGCACAAGCCAAATGTATACCTCCTGATACAGTGTGCCTAGTCTATGTTCAGACCTATGTTCCACAGTCACGCCTTACAGCAGTTGACAGCAGTATAAGACTACACAATAAAAATGTTTTACTGGTAAAAATGATTACTAGTTGTGAACAAAACTATTGCATAGCACCTTGTGATTGGTGTCTTGACAGTTCCCAAATCACTACTCTCCCTGAGTCCCAAACGATTCACAAAAAATCAATAGCTACTGACAGAACAATACTTCACAAAGCTGACAGGCAACAGGCAGTGTAATGCTACCCTATTTAACCTGTGTGGCAGCATAGGTGATAGTATTGCTGTATTTTCAGGCACACGTGGCTCTTAATACATAAAAATGTACATGGAACCATACAGGTAAATAAATAATAGTTGTGGAATCAATGAAATTATACGCTCAGTACACGTATACTACAGAGGAATAAAACAAGGAAAATAAGGCTGAGGTTAAAGGGAACAAGGGCTACTCAAGTAGATGAACACATCACCATTATGTTATACTATATTCCAGTTCTCCACAGGAAAAAGCCACAAATGGGTTTCACATACACATGGAATGTTAGCTTACATATGAAAAAAGGTTATCTGCATTTGTTTGTGTAATTATATCCTAACATGTAATCTAACATGCATCAAGAAAACTAATGACTACCTCAGAGCTCATTTCAGGTAAAGGCTAAGCCCCTGTTTTATGATATCCCTTTTTTGAACCCATATTTGCAGTAAAGAAATTCAATTGATGAGTTAGAAATACAGACTAGGAGAGGTAAGAATTACTTCTAAGTTTTTTCTAGAAAAAGGAGATTCAGCATCATATAGGAGAACAGCATTGAAACATGAAAATAATAATTTCATAAATAATTGCAAAAAAATTGGTAAAATGAAAGATACTACAAAGTTAAACGACTGACAGAAGCAAACTAAAATTGAATAGAAAAGTACAATTTGCATAAGCATAATCTCCTTATTGCCTCTAAAAATATCAATCACTGATCATATAGGGGAAAAAAATAATTTCCAGATTTGAACAGAAGCATACCTGAATTAACGACCTAACCAGCTCTTGCTACTTCCCGTATTTCCGAAGTGTCTGTCAGCACAGTGAATAAATACTAGCTGATAGCAGCATTTTGAAAAATGTGAGGATGAAAGATTTGTGCTTCGAAATGCAATCATTGACACAGGTGGGAGGGAGTTTTAGCTGTGAAGTCCTTAGTCCTGGAGCTATACAGAAAGGAGAGAGTAACTGAGAGTAGTTAAAGGTATTCTAAATTAATAGGGAGGCAACTGAAGCCAGGAAACTTCAAGTTATACATTCATGGAGTGCTTGAGTTTGGAAGTAAATACAGAAATAGAGAAGGCTGCAGAAGCACTTTTTGTATGATGATTTCTCCTGCTTCTCTCTTTTATTTACATTTTATTTTCCACAAGACACAAAGTTTCTTTGGATTTAATCTCCTATGAAAAGGTAACATTATAGGCTTTTAACACCCTTAAGGTCCAAAGGTTCCTCCTTAGCAAAAAAGTTTGAAAACTTACTGAATAGATTTTATACTGATGTCAACAGAGACTATGTAGTTTAACAACAAACTAGAAATCTATTAAGGCAATAAATGAATGGGTTTACATACAAAAGTACTCAGAAAAAATCTGCATCTAATCCCCAAGTCCTCTGAGAAATTCCACTCTTCTGGTTTTAACATTGTTTATGCTACATAATGCTATAATTATCGATACACTTAAAGATAGATAATGCTATAATCATATATATATAAAGTTAATCCCATAAACACTTCAGTTGTCCGCAAAGTATTAGAGTATCTGCATTGTCACAGCCATACACGATTCAGGTTAATTAATCTTGTTGGAGCCCCTCACATGTCAGTCACAGAAATGTTCATAATACCATGAGGCTTTTCAGTTATCTTCCCAACACAAGCAAAATTAGAAATGCATCAGAAATCCACCATTTTCCTGTAGCTTTCTAATACTCTAATCAAGGAAACATTATTTTAGCATTTCAAATACATTACTGTGTGTAAATTACATGTTGTTGTGTGTAATTCATGATGCTGAAAAGGAAGTAAAATAATTTTAGATGAGCTGATTAGTTGTTTGGCACTTCCAAGACTGGTTTAGATAGTCCAACTCAGATACAAATTCAAAGAACATCAATCCACAGAAGCCATTCAGCCATCAGACTTCAAGAAGTGTGCTCTCCAGCTTTGGAATAGGCTGGAAATGGGACGGAGGAAGCCACCAGTGACACAAGATGAAAATATAGCATTAGGGAACATCTGTTAACCTACAGAGCTGAAGCTAAAATAGAAATAAGAATTGAGGTTGGGCTATTCACAGCATCAAAAAAAACTCCACTCCGGTCTTTCTGACTATTTTGTCTTGTAGTTTATCTAAATGAAAGATAGAAAGATGGAAGAGCATTTTGGCACATGAAATGGTGAGGACTTGGAGGGGAGATCCCTTGTGCCAGAACCACTACAATAAAATTGAAAAGGACTTTTGTTCTCTTTTTCATTTAAAGACACACAAAACATAGGACCTGACCATTTGTGATCTTCACAATTCCCAGAGCACAGGCTGTAAGAAATGAGGGGTAAAATTTAGAAGGTGTCTTAAGTAATTAATTTTCATATATTGTACAATTTAAGCCAAGTAGATGCTTATCCTAAATCTCATTAGTGGCTAATTGCTTCTAAAATACTAAATGCATAAGCTACTCTGAAATTCGGATTTTTAATTCAAAGTGCTTGAGAAATTACGACCCTTGATGCTGTTACTAGTGACCTCCCCCAGCACCTTCTTCCCTAAGCAGAGTATTGATAAATATCTTGCCTTCCTCAAGCCCTTCATAGTGTACATCTTACCTCAGAAATAGCCTGAATCTTTCTCATGATTGAAATAAACTCCTACCTGGTTTGCACATGGCATCATTATATAAGGAAAAGTGATCTGATCCACTTTGATTGGAGTAGCAAATCCATTAAAGTTTGTTAAAAGTATACATAGCTATAATATTCCTAATAAAAGAGTACTTCTTATGCTTAGTTTAAGGAAGATGTAAGGCACTGTGATCTGATGATCCCAGCTAGCTAGGAGAATCTATGAATTATTTATTACCTTTACTATATGATCAAAATGTATTTTTTCACATGATTTGTACTGTTGGCCTTGGCTTATTTTTGCCAGATACAGTAAAATGAAACTAAACATATCAGGGTTACTGCATGAGCAGTAACAAAATTAAACAAATATATGTAAACTGGAAGAAAACCAGATCAAATGTCATTTTTCTGACATTCTGAGGAGTGATATTCTGCTGCATTTTGAAGTTATAACCTGTAACATAAAATCTCATCAATATTCAGAAATCTTGTGTATGCACATGATGAGAATGAAAGATGGCATAAAGGCTAAGTCTATGAAAGATTTTTCTATTTGGTTTTCCTGAACCAGAGAATAAGGAGAGCATTAAAAAGAAATAGAAAATTTGCATCATAACCCACAAGATCTAACCAAGACTTGAGACTGAAAATTACAAAAGTGTGCATTTACTTATTTATACAACCAAATCCCTATCACACTTCATAAAACTAAGTTCTAATTTTCAGATAGTATGCAGAAATATAAAGAGTGCGTCCTCCTCCTGATATTTAGTTTGAGACAGCATTATGAGGAAGAAATTAAAGGGAAGTTTGTTCTCACTATTTCCTTCACTCTGACACATATCTGTTAAGATATTTTGATTGAATCCCAATACATTCAGTATTTGTAGCCCTCACTGACATCTGCAAAAAGCTACAAACCCTTTCAGTGGGAAATACTTTGTTTCCAATAGATCTCATTTGCAATTTTGGCAAACTCCCTTCAAGTCAATGACTCACAATTGTATTTGGTCTCACTCAATTGCATTGGGAAGTTTACATTCTAGTCTGTACTCAAGGACTGTCTCTCACTTTTTAGATAAAAGAGAGCAAACTGACAAGCACAACAACATAACTATAGCTTTAATTTCTTGCAGTGCAACGAAAGCCTCAAGGGTTTACTCCTCAGCAAAGAGAACTGGAAGCTGCAAATTAATTTGACTGAAGCTTCCTAATATTACAAGTAGTAAGGGATCATTAAGCTCCCAGCAGCCTAGAGTGATACATGGCTTTTTGTAAACTGTGACAACCAAATATGAACACAGAACATCTTATGTGACTCGGGGACTGCTTAGAGTACAATCTTGTGACTGCCAGGGCTTCTTCACACAAGTACGTCTCACACATGTATAGATTTATGGCAACTGTTTCAGAGACAAGCATGGTCTCCCTGCATTACAGTTACATGCATGCAAAGTTCTACTCTAGCATAACCTAACAACCATCAGTTTAACATTGATCATCAACCTGAACAACTCTTTTGCAAAGCAAATACCAAGATTTACATAGTATCTTTGAGAAGAATGATATCAGTATTGCTGTTGGATTCCACCCCTTCAGAAAATTCAGCATTACAGGAAAGAACAATGAGGAAAAGCTGGTCAGGATTCAGACATGGATAATACCAAATCTTCTCAGAAAAGCTTTTATGTGAAAACTAATTTGCCAAAAAAGAATATTCTGATGAGGTAATCAGTCTTCTTTTATTAATGTAAACCAATAATTTCCTCTACCCTTGCATTTACAAATATTTACAGAAAAGTTGACAACATAAGGACTAAAATAACAATGCCACTAATGTACACTGCAAAAAATAACAATAAGAGTATAAATTTTACTACTTCATTTTACCTCGGTTGATATAAGCACAATCCAGACAACTACCTCCCCTCATAAGCATCCATATTTAGTAAACAAGGAATTACTTTGCAAGCTTGTCTTTTTGCAAGGAAAATCAATACTGTTTTGCAATTATTACAGTGATTTAGTCACCTCTATATTGAAATACAATATACATTATTAACATAATCCATTACAACATCACATTTTCCTCACTTCAAACAGCATACTGCCTATATAAATATCCTACTCTTCCTAGCCATTTCATAAATAGTGGGTAACATTTTTTCTAGTTTAGGCAAAACACTGTGTTTAATACTGTATGTCAAAATAAGCTCTACTCTGCATGCCATTATTACAAAATATTTTTACCATCTCTTTCACTAATCAGTCATAATGGGTTTCCTTGCCTGTGCTTCATTTTTGAATCACTACTTTTTTGCTTTTTTCTGGGTGGGTAACTTCAATATTCCAAGAGAATTACTTGTTTCCTCCCACCTTTTGAGTGTCACGAAAGTCATATTTATTATTCTACACTTTCTCACCCAAATTTGCTCTTTCTAATGTTCACCTTTCTGTTCAGCATCAAACTGTGAACCACTGCGCCCAACAAAAGCCTTTACATAAAATAAAAAGTAGGGCACTATATTACTTATGTTGTAGCCTAATGTATCTTACATCTCTCAGTTCCTGCTTCTCTCATAGACTCATAGAATAGTTACGGTTGGAAAGGACCTTAAGATCACCTAGTTCCAACCCCCCTGCCATGTGCAGGGACACCTCCCACTAAACCATGTCACCCAAGGCTATGTCCAACCTGCCCTTGAACACCACCAGCGATGGAGCATTCACAACTTCCCTGGGCAATCCATTCCAGTGCCTCACCACCAATAGAATAAAGAACTTCCTTCTCATGTCCAATCAAATCTTCCCCTGTTTAAGTTTGAACCCGTTACCCTTTGTCCTATCACTACAGTCCCTAATGAAGAGTCCCTCCCCAGCACCCTTATAAGCCCCCTTCAGATACTGGAAGGCT
>JARCZZ010041435.1:0-18356 GCA_030323915.1 Brotogeris chrysoptera
CTGCGGTTTCATATCTCTCAAGGCCTGTGAGCCAGGAGTTCCAGCACATCCCCCTTTATCATTTGAACAGTACTCGGGCTTCTGCCCTTGGGACCTGGCCCTTCAGGCAAAGGCAAAGGCAAAGGCAAGGCAAAGCAAAGCAAAGTCTTCATCCTCACTGTCTTCACTGGAAATAATGGACAGGTTTTAACACAGAGATGGACATAGATTATTCCATCACATGATATCTCCATCCACATTTGCATCCTATAGTACCTTTACTTTTTTCTCTAACTAAAGGCTTTTACAAGTTTGTTTTGTTTTGTTTTGTTTTGTTTTGTTTTGTTTTGTTTTGTTTTGTTTTGTTTTGTTTTTCCCGGGGCATAATAAAATCCCTTGCTGCCTCCATCGCATTTCTTAAGCTTCACATTTCTGTGAAATATCTGAACATAAGAAAACATCTAAAACCACTGAACTATTTTCTTCATGTCCTGGGAAAATACCCTTTTAATCCAGAATATCTTTTGCATTTTAAATAAACAAAAGATCTTCCCTAATGCATATTCATATTCAGGACTTACATTGTTATCTGAAAATTTCATAAAAAAATCTTAATGCATAGTTCTAATCTTGAAGTATAATTACACTGGTTTTGAGTATATGTTGGAGAGATCATTTTCAGTAGGTGAAATTACAAAAGAGATTTATATTAGAATAATTTACTTTCCCATAACAGAATTTTGATAGACTGTAGAGGTTTCGGAGGTTTGTTCATTTATGGCAGGCAGAGAAAGAATAAAAAGAAAAAAAGAAATCTGAAAGGTATCACCTGGAAGTTATATTTTGCTCGTCTCATTACCACTTAGATATAAAAAGATTTCAAAGAAAATTCCTCCAGAGGATTTTCAGTTACTTGTCGATATTCTTATTTTTTTCCCACTATCATTTAAACAGAGCATAATAAGTAAGTCGCCTTATGCCTAAAGTTGAAACTGGAAGCTTTAGATCTAAGATATAATAGAGCCTCTGCAGGGAATATGTACTTTACTAATTTTGTAGAGAGGAAGGAAAGAAACTGCAGGCATTAAAACAGGGAAATTGCAAATGTTTATGTAACACTGCACTTCTCTGATTTCATACTTAATGGAGCAAATGTCTCTGGTTCAATTTCTCAAGTAAAAGATTGCTATTAGCAGCTCTGCAGAAACATGCATCATCTGAAGAGAACAGAGATATGTTTGTTACAGCTCCTTACTGAGATATAGATAAAAAAAATGTTTATCACAGAATCCACAGATTCAGAGTAATGCAGAAGTTATGTGGTATGCCTGCGTCTTTACTTCTGTCAAAAGACAAGACATTGAGCAATTTTAAACTGTGTACAAAATGCAGAATGCATAATGTGTTGAGTTAGAACATTGCAATACAAAAGAAATACAACAGTTTATTTTGGACCAACATAATTTTCTGACTCTTCTGCAAGCAGCTTAATGTCACTTCATGCTGATGTAATGGTAAGTAGAATTTGACTCTAGCATATCCTGTTATTAAAAGCTCCTCTTTTCTTCACACAAGTGGATGAACCACCAGAATATTAACAAAAGAAACATCAACACATGCTTCCCTTTTCATTGGCAGGTAACGTTCATGATAAATGTCAAAGGCCAGTGGTTATGTTCTTGCAGGGAGCTGGAGTGAGAAATCTGCAGTTTTGTTTCCACAGTAAAACAAAGACAGTTGTTCCTGATCAAAAGAAGCAGAAAGGTAATTCTAAAGACAAAAAGTGAATTTTCTAAAAAAAATATGATGTATTAACTTTTATTTTTTTTAAAAAAAATAGACAGTAAAATGATAATTTCAGCCAGCTTTCAGCCAGCATTCAAAAGTCTGAAGAGAAAAGGTATCGGAAGAATACTCAGAAAAGTCTTGAGTGAACTTGCTTCAATACAAGAAATTGGGGGAAGGATTTTTTGTTTGTTTTGGCTTTTTTTTAATTAATATTATGTATTTGTGCTACAGAGACAAATTATCTCTGCCTGGGAAAGTGAAGCTGCTTATCAGAGAGAGATTGAATAGCAGAAGGCAGCAGCAATTCTCCTGAACTCTATTAAATTCTCTGGTGTAATTCTAATAAATGGTTTCACAAACCCCTAAATAGGCCACTTCAACATACAGAGTTTACAGCCACATCTTTTCACAGGCCTAAGCTGAGCCTTTGCCCAAAATACTTCAAAGAAAACAATGTAGACATAGGATTGAGCTTATTCTACCAGGTGCCTTTTCCCAGATATAGTATCATAAATATCTTTTGAATCACAACCTAAATTGAGATGCAACTTCATTTTGTCAGGACCTTTGTACTAATGTGATATTCAGAGCAAAGTCTTTCTGCCCGGGTGTTATCTTTATGCAAAGAATAAACAAAAATACCTCACTTTGGAAAAAAATGGCTGTGGAAAATGGAAGGGAAAATAATCACCTATTCTCCATCCACTTTATTCACTTTGTTATGCTGTGCATAAGTGAAACCAAGGCTCTGTCTGTTTCTGCTCCCTCTCTGTAGCTCATTTCTCACTTAATCTCTAGATGGAAATTACTCCTGCGCGGACCTTGCTTTTACCATTACATATGGCTCAATAGTACATATAGTTACCTCAGTCTTTCAGATTGATGAAACAGTTTCCCTCTCTGTAGTGATATTTGAAAACACAGAACTGGACTGTGAAGTAGATGTTCAGATCCTTGGAGTATGAATTTTACCTGCTCACATGTAGTCTTTCATATGCTAATGGGACTGATATCATCTGAAACAGAGATGGCTTGACCTTAGGTATACATCCTTGCATCATGTGCGTGTGGCAAATGCTTTAAAAAAAAATCCCTTCTGTGTGAAATCTCAATGAGCTGTGAAGAAGTGCCACCAAAAGAAGAGGGAAGGCAAAGACATTTCTCCTATTAAAAAAAAAAGCAAGCCAGCACAGCAGCAGCCACAGAAGATCCCAAACCCCTTTGCTTAAATCTAATGTGCTGCAAAAATGACAAAGTATTTTGCAGGAACAGGCAAACTTTTATTACCATTCCTAGCTGATTGTACGAGAATCTCAACTTTCAAATTTCAAATTATAGCCTGCTTAGCATTTTAATAATCAGCCATAATATTGCCCCGCTGTACAACACACTTACTGAAGAATCGCTAGGATCATTCAGCTCTGTGTGGGCTACTTTCGTTAAAAAATTTTAGGCAGTAACATCACTGAAAGAGTCTGAAGTCGTTAGAGTACTGAATGTATACCAATTCCTTGAAACAGATGTGTGCTTCTTGCAAAGGATGATTCTTTTCCTTTAGAAGATATCCTTGGTGCAGTCCTTTTTATTACCTTGAAATCATAATTTTAACACCTCTTCCTAACACAGGTGTTCAGGGGTTGTTTATTTGGGTTTTTTTCATTTGATTGGTTTTGGTTGTTGGTTTTTTGTTTGTTTGTTTGGTTTGTTTGGTTTTGTTTTGGGATTTTTATTTCTTTTTTGGTGCTGGGAGAAATATGGATAGATATTAAGGTCCAAATCCTGCTTTCAATTATGACTAGGCAATCTCAGAGACCAAATCTTTGCAAGACTTAGTAAATGTGGGAACATAATTGATCCACTGAACAGCTGAAACAAATAAAGCAAGCAAAACGATTCCATAACAGTAGCAAACTGTAAATATTACTGCTTACATACGTTCTTAAGGGTTATTATCTTGTGTGTATTGGATAAAACTCTGAGCAGGTAGTGAAAAAGGTAAATTGCTCCTCTTGATAAATTCAGAATATCAATTCGTCTGTTATTAGGTTCGGGGAAGAAAAGGTGAATCTCGTGTCAGATATGAAAAGTAATCTGTGAAATAAATACAATATATGACACTATTTGAGTAAGAAGGGTATTGGCCTAAATGTAGCTGCTCTCCATCACCATTACTAACAGTCAGTCATATTCAGGAATGTGCAACAATCACAAATGTAGCCCTCAGAAGAAATTAATCTTAGGCTTTACTTTAAGTTTAGTAAAGACTGAGGTTAAAATCAGTGAGCAGAGAAATGGAAGGACCAATGAACATACTGTGAAAGCCAAGCAGCCAAGGCTTCATCAATAATATTTACAAGATGTACCTTACCATCTTAAGTGCCTTATAAGTATCTTCCAGAGACTAAGAACAATAGTTGGCTTGACTGAGAAACCAAGATACTAACAAATTCATTAACTGCTCACATCTTTCACTGTATAGCTTCCACTTTTATAACCAAGGGCTGAAATTTTTCTCTGACCTTTGCAATACTACATATTCACAATCTCACCTAGTATTTCTTCCCATAAAGGTATTTAGACCTAGATATTCTCTCAAGCTATTCAAACGAAATCTGCAATTTCCAAACAAAACATAGGTGCTGGCTGCACATTAGATTAAAATTTCATATTGAGCATCTTGTTATCTAGGATATTGCAAAGAAGACAATAAAATTCCATAGCCTAAGATTTTTAAAGAAAATCATAGAATTTATTCTGTTGCAGTTCATGGAGTTGTCTATCTTACTTTTTCACTTGCAAAAACTGGAGTAAAAAACAGCCTCTGTGAAACAGCTTTAGCTTTCTGGTCAGCATACTGAATAATGTGAAGAGTTGTGTGGATTTTTCATATTCATTATGTATTTGTTAAGTGATCTGATAAATTTACTTGACAGATTAAAGTTTAAATTAAGTTAAAAGTTCAGGTAATTATTCTGCATTAACATGCTCAATAAATATATACATATAAGTCAGCTTCTACAGAATTATAAAATTTTATGGAAAATAATTAAAAAATTCAGGATAAAATAGAATATTAGACACATAGAGCTTTAAAAAAATAAAACTGGAATTTACCTTAGTTCTAATATTTCATTTTGGAGTCACTTCAGCCCAGAAAACATTATTGTGAGATATACCAGTTTACTGGGTAAACAGTAAAATATAGTAAGATGAAAGAAAAAAGATTCCTGTATCTGATTGTTGTATAGCACTCAAAGATCCTATGCTAAACCAGTAGAAATCATTTGCTTTCTTTCATACTCTTTTGGCCTCCTGAGATATGAAGAATACTTGGCCTCATGCTCTTATCTCTGTTTCATTTTTTTGCCGTTGTGTTTTTCTAAGGTATTTCTAACTGCATTACTGAATAGCAATCAAGTTCTTCAAAGGTTCTGAAGCTTCATGCATTACTGACAGCAGCTTGCTGCAATATCAGAGAAGTTGTGAAGGAATTGCTACTGAGTTTATACTGAAATGTCTCTGGCAGACCAGTTCAGATCCAGTTCACACTAATAACCATCTACAGCCCTTAGTATCATATGACTTATTGCATAGTGCAAAAATACATTATGTAGCAGTGAGGCCTAGGTAGTGAGATGGGGGGAAGAAGGGGAATAATTTGGTGGTAATATGTGGATTAGAAAAATAGCTAGCATAAAGTATACGTAAACTTTTCATTTTTACCAGTAAGCCCTTAAGGAAACCCAAACATCTTACTTTAAAGACTACTTGTGACCCTTATATAAAATTTTAATCCTTATTTTAGTCAGCCAAACAAAAGTGTAACTCCAGGAACAGTGGTACACAGGCACCATTTCGGTTGCTCCAAACCAGTTTCTGAAAAGAGCAGATATTGCAAAAATATTTCTACTTCTAAGGAACTACTACAGAGATATATTTTCTTTTGCTATAAAGTTCAACATTTCAACTAGGTATGACTGCTCTAGATCTATAATAAAGTGTGGATATTTTGGAAAGACATCCATTCTTGATTTAAAATAAGCAGCATTGAACATTGGCAAACACTTGCTAGGGATTGAATGGAACTGTGCCAAATTACAAGGAGGTGAAGAGATCTGACTTAGAATATAATGTACTTTATTAAGTGTCCTGGGTTCAGCAGTAACAGTCATTTTTTTCTCCTTCTTGGTAGCTGGTGCAGCACTGTGTTTTTGACTTTTGGCTTGGGAACAGCGCTGATAACACCAGTGTTTTCAGTTACTGCTTGGCAATGTTCTGGTCTGACCAAGGACTTTCTGAGTCTCATGCTATGCCAAGAAGGAGGGGAAGCCAGGAGGAAGCAGAGACAGGGCACCTGACCCAAACTAGCCAAAGAGGTATTCCATGCCACAGCACGTCATGCAAAGGATGTAAAAAGCGGAGAGCAGAGACCCGGAAGGGTGGGGGTTGCACGGTGTGGTCAGGATTTTGGTATTGGGTGGTGAGCAGTTGTATTCTCTTTCCTTGTATTTCTCTTGTATTATTCTTGGTGGTAGCAGTAGTGATTTGTGTTATACCTTAGTTACTAAACTGTTCTTATCTCAACCTGTGTAAGTTGCATCCTTTTGATACTCCTCCTCATGCCCCCCGGACTGGGGGAAGAAAGAGAGGGGAGTGAGTGAGTGAGAAAACTGCATGGGTTAGAGGCTTAAACCATGACATTAAGAGAAGAAACACAAGAAGCTTACACATAAATGATGGCTCAGTTAACACTGAATTATCCTTTAGACTCCGATCTTTCACTTTTACAGTAAAGGTCTTTCTGATTGTAATAGATATCAAATTTCAGTGAAGTGAAAGCAGATAGCATTGTTTCTGTTAAGGATATATATTTCAATTTTTTTAGGACATGCTTGTACAAACCATTCCCTTTAGCTAAATAGAATTATATTTGGCTATAGAATCAATACATAAATATAAAAAATATGTTAAAGGCTCCATCTTGTACACTGAGCATTACAATTGCAAAGCATTACAACTAAATGACATTTGCTTACCTAGAGTCTTTATTAGGTTTTGCTCAGAAAATCCTAACTTTTTACTATGAATTTAGGATCTTTTATTAAGTTCACACAGAGAAGAAATTTGAAAAAATTCTTCCGTAATTTCTAAGTGTAAGATAATTTCCCCAGTCTCTATTTCCCACCCACAGCTTATTTTACTCTTATGGCCCTGGCCACATTATAAGACATCAGTTTGAATATGATCATTCAATTACTCTGTGCATAGTCACACAGGGTTTTTTTAATACAGAATTGGAGATATGAAATATGTTAGAAATGATAAAGCTTTATTTTATGTCAGAGAACCCAAATATAAATCCTTATGTGAAAAGTTCATACCTGAAATTGCTTTAGCTAGAATATTAACTGCAAGAAGCCTTTGAAGAATCATGTCTTACTATGGCAAAGCTATTGTTGTCAATATAAATTTCTGCTGCTGGTGACATAATTTGGGCTGCTATTTGCAGCACACTCAAAAGTTACTGTGGGTTTGTACTGAAAATCATTCTCATTTTTTCTAATAGCTGAATAGCTATTATTCACACTAGTGGAATAACTTATGTATCAAAGTACTCTTGCAGGTTAAACTGAAGGTCATAACCTATAATATACGTATCCCTGCACTTTCTGTATATGCAATAAACAGTATAAAATACCTGTGAACTCTCTTGGTTATTATTTTTGTAAATTTACTTGAGTAAACTAATGCATTTATTTACATTTTAAATTTAGAAATATTAATTACAAGTCTATTTAAAAAAAGTAAAAAATAATTATTTCTTAAAAACTTATTATAAAGATATTTTTTAAGGTAAATACTTTATTAATTTAAAAGCAAGTGTGATTGTGGCAAGGATTACTCATGGAGAATAAACAATGTAAACCTGTAACTGAAAACTTTAATGTTCATTAAAACTATGCACGTTGGAAAAGAAAGGGTCTAAGTTTAAACAAATTTTTATGCATACCTGAAAATGCCAGTTATGTGGCTTATTCTTGCTATAGAAGCATTGAAGGGATGAAATTAAAAATGCCTACTATATTGTGCTGGAACTGAAAAACAAATGTTGTATCAAGGTCTACCATTTGGCTAAGTAGGTGTTAATGATTTGTAACAGCTTTGAGTCAGCTGTTAACATCTGTTATGGCAACAAAATCAAAGAGTTAATAAAAAAAAAAAAAGAAAAAAAGAAAAAAAGAACAAGTTCACAATTAAAAGAGAGACAATTTTGATTCCCCAGTTCATCTATTTGTCAGAGAAGGAACATTCTAAATCACACTTACTTCACAATTTTATTTACACCAGTTTTAAATACTGTAAATCATGAAACTTTAACAACTTCTTTGCTCATAATTTCAGAGATCAGGAAGCAAATCATCTCATCTTCCTTTATGCATTATATGTTTACTATTTGATTGTGGTCATTTTTGAAAAATATGTAATGGCAACAACTACTGAAAAAGAAACAATTTAGTATGTGAGCAGCTGCATGGGAAAGGAAGGATCCCTGGATTTGTGAACCCTAGTGCTCTATTCTGGAAAGAAAACTTGTACTAGTTATTTTTATTGAGACAAATTGAAAAATCATTCCTTAGTACTTTTACCCTTTATCCCATGAAGGTCTCATGAAAACTCTTCCATTGTGGTGATGGCTTTTCTACTGACCTCTCTCATTTTTTCATCATTTTTATTTCAGCACAAAGTAAAAGGAGGGTGGGAGGGAATAAATATCAAATCAAGTATATGTTTTAAAATATTTTTACTGGAAGTGAAAAAAACCCAAACCACAAGCCTACATGTCAAAAATTTTGCAGAAGTTATTGTATGGTTTTTAGAATGTGTCATTAACATGTTATTTAAAAAGCTTTTTCAAAAAATCCAATTAAGTCACATCAAGATTGGGTCTTTTAAACTTCATATCACTGAAAATCATGTCTGTCTGTGCAAGCCGTGCTTCATCTTTGTTGGTTTAAAGTGTCATATCCTCAAAATCAGACAGATATGTGTGAATGATTTAGAAAAGATGGGTGGTTCATTATTTTAATAACAAATTTATTTCTGTCAGCTGTGTTTTTGTGTGTTTGGCTTTGGTTTCTACAAATACTTATGCAATTGGATATTTTTCCTACAGTGATCTACCAGACTGCACCTTTTTTTTTTTTTTTTTTTTTTTTTTTTTTTAATAGGCACTTGCCAGCTCTAAGGCATACAGATACCATATAAAACAGAATTCGGAAAACTAAGAATGGCACCTCTACCATAGTTTATCTGCTCCTTTTCCTACGCTATTGTCTTCTCTATAATAATCCAATTTGTACATCCATATAAGTGGATCCTCCTCACAGTTCATAAAGTTCAAATAAGCTTTTTTTTTTGTGAACAAAAATTGTTATCTATTAATAGCAATGCAACTGAGCTAATCAGAATCATCAAGATTTGAGGCAGCCTGGGCTGCAGTGATCATGCACTGGTGGAGTTCACAGTCCTAAGAGAAATAGGAAAGGTGAAAAGTAAAGCCAAGACACTGAATTTTGAGAAAGTGAACTTTCAGCTCTTCGGGAATTAGTCAGTAGGACCTCTTGGGAAACTTCCTGTAGGGACAACAGAGCAGAACAGATACAGCAGATAATTAAGGATGCTTTCCATAGAACACAAGAGCTCTCAGTCGCTATGTGTAAGAAATCAGGAAAGGAAGGAAAGAGTCCAGACTGGCTGGTCAAACTAAAGGGCAAGAAGCAAATAAATAGACAGTGGAAGCATGGACAAGTATCCTGGGAAGACTACAGGTATAATGCCTGGTTGTAGAGGGATGGAGTCAGGAAGGCCACGGTGCAGATGAACTTGGCTAAGGACACAAAGAATAATAATGTGGGCTTCTATAGGTATGCCAGCATGAAAGGAAGGTCAAAAAAAGTGTAGCACCACTGCAGAAGAAGACTGATAAACTGCTAACAAAGAGAAGACTGAGGTACTAAACAACTTTTTCACCTCAATCTTCACTGTCAGTCTCTCCCTACACTTCTTGAGCGGATGGATCTCAAGGAAGGGACGGGAGGAGCATAAGTGAAGATCAGGTTCATAACCACCTGAGGAACCTGAACATACATAAGTCCATGGGACCTGTCAAAATGCTTCCAAGAGTCCTGAGGGAATTGGCTGATGTAGTTGCCAAACCATTCTCTATGATATTTGAAGTCTTGGGAGTCAGATGAAGCCCCTGATGACTGGAAAAGGGGAAATATTGCAACAATTTTTCCATTTTAAAAAGGTTAGAATGGAGGACTGAGGGAACTTCTGACTTGTCAGCCTCATCTCTGTGCCCAGGAAGACTGCGGAACAGATCCTCTTAGAAGCTGTGTTAAGACATATGGAGGACAGAGAGATGATTTATGACCACCTGCATGGCTTCACAAAGGGTGAGTCCTGCCTGACCAACCTTGTGGTGTTCTGTGATGGAGTGACTAAATCAGTGGACAAGGGAAGAAGTATGGATGTCATCTATCTGAACTTCCGTAAGGCCTCTGACACAGTTCCCCACTACATCCTCCTCTAAACAGGAGAGAGATAGATTTGATGGATTGACTGGTGGATAAGGAATTGGCTGGATAGTTACATCCAGAGTAGTGGTCAATGGCTTAATGTCCACATGCATTATGGTGATGAGTGCTGTCTCTCAGTGTTTCATACTGAGACCATTACTGTTTAATATCTTCATCAATGACATAGCCAGATGGATCAAGTGAAACTCTTAGCAAATTTGCAGATGACCCCAAGATGAGTGGTGTGGCTGACGCACCTGAGGGACAGGATGCTATTCAGAAGGACCTGGACAAACTTGAGAAATGGGCCTATGTGAACCTCATGAGGTTCAACAGGGCCAAGTGCAAGGTCTTGCAAGTAGGTCAGGGCACTACTCAATATCAGTAGACTGAAAATCAGCCTTGCAGAGGAGGACCTAGAGATACAAGTGGATGAAAAACTGGACATGAGCTGGCAATGTGCACTTACAGCCCAGAAAGCCAATGGTATCCAGGCCAGCATAAAAGGATGCATAGCCAGCAGGTCGAGGGAAGAAATTCTGCCGCACTATTCTGCTCCGGTGAGAGCTCACCCGGAGTCAGGCATCCAGACCTTGGGTCCCCAGTATGAGAAAGACAGGGACTTTGTTGGAGCTTGGTGAGCATGGAGTCCAGACGAGGGCCATAAAGATAATCAGGGGCTGTACCACCTCTCCTATGAGGACAGTATGAGAAAGCTGAGGTACTTTGGATTAAAGCAGAGAAGGCTGCAGAGAGACCTTGTTGCAGCTTTTCCGTACTTAAAGAGGGATTATAAAATGGACAAGAAAGAAACTTTTCTCCAGAGCCTGTAGTGGCAGGACAAGGGATAATAGCCTGTAATATCAATCATAGTGCTGTAATATCATATCAATAGTATTGCTTGTAATGTCATTTCAAGCCCTATTTTCCCTAGCATATTCTCATAAAAATTTGATAATGAATCTCACAATGTGGTACTTAGTTCCTGCACAGTTAGCATAGGGCACAGCTAACATAATCATGGCCTGCTACTAGCAAAGACAACACAACTGTTATTATGCCCCTGGGTACAAAAAAGTTATGCTACATTTGTACACCTAAGATTGGGTCCAAAAAAATGTAGTAGTAAAGGCTGCTTCATGGATACTCTTTCTTTTAGGGGTGGAATGGGTCTTTATTTTTACTTCATGAGTCATTCTAGCTAGTGTTCCTATTTCAGATATAGAGTGTCCTTTTAGGATGCATATGACGTACTGTTTCAGACAGCAAGCATTTTCACAATCCAGGGTGAGCAAATTAGTGTGCTATATTTATTAATATCTTACAGCTAGTGTGTATAACAGGAGCTGCACCTTTTTAATATGGGATTGAATAAAATAGGTGAGCAGTTTCCAAACTTAGGAGTTTTTCCACCTCCTTTTCTACACACCACTGAAGAACCCTTGCCATATGTGTAAACTCAGAAGACAAAGAATTGGTTGAGATGGATTACTAGTCAATCAGAACTAGCAGAAAATGCAAGAAGGAGAAATGTGAGAGAACACCATTCTAAGGCTCTTAGCAAGATCAGAGTCTCAGAAAACAAAATGCAGGTATAAAATCTAACATGGCAAGCAAGGCTAAAAGAGGCCTTCAGAAAAGATGACATCATCAGATTGACACAAAGTAATAGTTTGGGTGGGCAGGGCAAAACTAGTAATGTCACAGAAAAAGGGCATTGTCCCATACGACCTCATCTGTGACAAGGTATCTCAGAGAACATGCTTACTTTATGCTCCAGAATATGCATGGTATTTAAGCAATTCTCAGTAAGAGATCTTAATTTACTGTGAGATTCATGCATGAGGCCTTTACAAGGCTTGATACAATCAGCTGCTGTTGGGTAAGAGGCTCTATGATATTTCTACCCAAAAATATTAAAATGGGCAATAGAAGCAATACAGAAAAAGAGAAAATTGGAAGCAATGTTGTTAGCAAATGTCAAGTCAGTAAAATTCAATGTTGGCAGGCAGTGCCTTCTGCCTCTGGTTCTTTGTGTTATTCCCAGAGCCTGCTGCTAGAACATGGAGAGATCTTTGGTAAGACTCTTATTGTCAGTGAGCACTGTACTCCTCTTTCACAGGCAAGGAAAAAGTTAAACATCTTTGTCAAATGTAATGGACACATCTGCCTTGTAAAAGCTAATCACAGAGAAATGATCAGTGAGGCAAACAGGAAGGTGTAGTGACATTTTCTCTCTTTCGATCAGTTTTAAATGCTCCCTTTCTAACTGTGCACAGCTGGCTGATTAGCAGCTATGATTTGTAACTTAGTTTTGACAGATATATGCAGCTACATGCAGGTACTAAAGCAGACTTACCACTCTTCAAACACTAGCCGTTTTCTTAGGATGCAAAGCAAGAAATTGTTAGAAAAAGTGATTTTGACAGTGCAGTTAAAATGCAGTTTACTTTCTATAATACACAGTCTTTTCAAGAAAGAGCAGGGTATCTCATTATTCTGGAAAGAAGGGATATCCAATGATAAGACAACATCTCATTTAAATGACAGCTTTCAGCCCTCATGCTGAATTTCTTCCATTTTTCCAGCACATTCTATTAATCTTCATTAGTCATAAACTGTAGACATGAGAGGCAGAGAATGGAACAGATAGATAATACACTCTAGGATAAGCCAAGAAAATGTGCAAGTGTGTTAAGGAGCTTTATTTGGTTGTTTCATAGGAAATGGAGGGAGAGAGTGAGTGTGAAATGCAGGATAGCCTCAACAAGTTTATTTTAAAGATTGCCATGCTAGTGACTTCTGTACTGGTTGTAATGCAGACTTCAGCACATTTTTAGAAAACCAACACCAACCATGTGAAAATTCATTACAAGACCATTTAAAGTGCAGGTCATCTTGTATACGTCTGTTCACTGTGCTTTATTGTGTTAAGTATTTTAGTACTGTTACCAAATAATGGAGAAAAAAAACCCCAAACTAAAACAACAATATAAACAAAATCAAATAAGAAAACAAACCCCCCAGAAATACAAGCAACCCAAGTTATATTTGATTGTGATTGTAACTTTTGATCATTATAAGAATTTAACAGCTTTAAACTTAAAAAAGACAGAATTTGGAAGACTGCTAAATGAAGTTACTATTTAAGCTGCTTCAGAAATGGTATCTTTGGTAATAATTTTAACATTTTTTTTCCTTCTCAATACTTTGAGTCTTTGTTAGCTGGAAGCTTCACACTGGAGTTTCAACCTTCTGTTGTCACATCTTGCAGCACTGTTTCGTTGTTTGGCTTTTTTTTTCTTTAGGTAACCTTTGTAGCAGCAAGTATAGAAATATAATCTATTTTAATTGCTTAATTGAAAGTGGTTCTAGGGGAGTTTGATCTAAAAATCCATGCAAATAATCAAGGGAAATATTTGTACTAATTTGGGTAACATTAGGATCAGATTGTAAGACAGATGTAGGCTTAAGCATCAAAAATTCAATTTTGCTAATGTGGTTATTAGTAATAGCTCTTAATGCTGAAGAGTCAGCACAGTTTGCCATTACACAGCTAACAACTTTTAGCTTTACAACTAAATTCATAGAATCATAGAATCATAGAATCATAGAATAGTTAGGGTTGGAAAGGACCTTAAAATCATCTAGTTCCAAACCCTCTGCAGTGCCATGTGTTATGTTTTGGCATACACACTGGTAAATACAGAAGAAAATGCCTAGCTGACACACGCACTACTTGTCTGAGGTATTTTGGTACATTTGTGCCTTTCTTCCAGACAGCTATCACAAAATGAAAAGGTAATATTGTGACTATAACTTGTGGTAATAGGAGTATTACAAGGCTGAGCAAATATCTGAGATCATTTCGGCTTATATTGAAAGAGCTGTGAAATGTAAAAAATATATCTGTCCTGTACTTAAAAAAAATTCGGCAACAATTTTTTAACATTGCCAATGTTAGCCAGTAATACTGCGCTATGTGCACAGGATGTTCAGCCACTGTCAGAGTGGCTCAACAAACTTACAGAAGATTAAGGTGAGATAAATCTGTCCGCTTTATAGCGCCTCTAATACAAGCTCACTGAAAGTTGCATTAAAAGAACATAAATCTGAATTTGTTCTAGTAAAATAAATCTAAATATGTTGGCAAATACATTGAAAACTTATTTTCTACTACCTTGAGGAAAGGGCATGTTGTGGGTTTTGTGTTTGGTTTTTTTTGGCTTCTAGGTTTTTTTGTTTGGTTGGTTTTTTTGTTTTGTTTGTTGGGTTTTTGTTTGGTTATTTGTTTGTTTTGTTTTTGAGGATATATTAATATTCCACATGTGGAAAATGCAGAAGAAAATAGGCGAGCCCAACACCAGAGTCAAGGGTTAAAGAGCATGAAGATTGTTTGATAATGGTTTGATAATGTTAACTGTTATTAATAAGATTTTTCTGTTTAACTGAGATAATTTGGGATGATATCTTACTGCTGAAACATTGATGTGCTCAAGGCCAGGTTGGACAGAGCCTTGGGTGGCATGGTTCAGTGGGAGGTGTCCCTGCCCATGTCAGAGGGTTGGAACTAGATGATCTTAAGGTCCTTTCCCACCTCAACTATTCTATGATTCTACGATTCTGTGTGACTAACAGCATTCTCTCAGTTCCATATGTATATGGTTTATTCCCTTTAGTCAAAACAAGGTATTTAGTGTAGTATTGAAATGCCTTATTGTGGGAAAAACTAATCATTTGTATTAGCAAGTTACACTTACCCTTGGTTTAATAGCATTTATGAAGTTACTGCCTCCTGTGCCTAACTCATCAGGTCGTGCATCAGATTTAAGGTAATTTAAAAGCTTCTACCAGAACACTATCATTACTTAGACTTTGAAACATTTCTGTTTCCTTTTGCAGAATCACATTAAATGGTGAGGCTATCTAATCCAAATGTTGAGAAGTTTAACTGGTGTTTTCTTCTCTTATATAAATACTGTACTCAACAGTAAAATTACAGAAAAAAGTCAGTAACTTATCTGTTGTCCTCTAGGTTTCTGGTCTACAATCACAGGGGTAGAAAAAGAAAACCCATTTCACTCTCAGGGGAGCAATTTGTCTTCTACAAAGCTGCTGCTGCTGCACGTTCACTCTTGAGCACTAGAACTAGCTAATTTGTACTGGGTAATTAGGTGATGTGTCTGAGTCACAACAGATTGTAAGAACAGGTGCATAATACACTGTATTTCTTGAGAGGGGTGATGACCTGCACATGGCTTGAGTAGAAAAATTAGAGACTAATCTTGCACAAATAGAATCACAGAATTGTTAGGGTTGGAAAGGACCTCAAGATCATCTAGTTCCAACCCCCTTGCCAAGGGCAGGGACACCTCCCACTAAACCATGCCACCAAAGGCTATGTCCAACCCGGCCTGGAACACCACCAGCGATGGAGCATTCACAACTTCCCTGGGCAGCCCATTCCAGTGCCTCACTACCCTTACAGGAAAGAATTTATTCCTTATATCCAATCTAAACTTGCCTGTTTAATTTTGGACCCATTACCCCTTGTCCTCTCACTACAGTCCCTCATGAAGAGTCCCTCCCCAGCATCCCTGTAGGCCCCCTTCAGATACTGGAAGGTTGCTAGGAGGTCTCCATGCAGCCTTCTCTTCTCCAAGCTAAACAGCCCCAACTTTCTCATCCTATCTTCATATGGGAGGTGCTCCAGTCCTCTGATCATAAAAAAAGAAAAATCCTCAAAGATATGTTCATTTGGTAGCTCAGAGGAAAAAAATAATGTATGCACAGTTAAATATGGAGACTAATAATTCCATTAAGAATATATAACAAGGAAGTCTGTGGATTTCCCAGTTACGTACAAGTTTTCATCTGCTACTCATTCTTGGTAACTGTAGATTATTAACACTGTCTGCTGATCACTGGCGATTGCTGATAACTGAAATGTGTTGTTAACCTGACTGTGGGTTGTACCAGTGCTTTGAACTAATGTGTCCTCAAAACGGCAGAGTATGAACACAGAGGGTATAAAGTAAAAGCAATAATAAAAAATCAAACAGGCCTTAAGTTCTATGATTATTACTGTGGTCTAGTTTTTATCTGCCCTTAGGAAAGTCTGTTTCTTGAATATCCTTCGTTAGAAAGTATTGATAGCTATACTGGCCTCATTTTTTTTTCTCCCAGCAGCAGAATACAAGAATATGCTAGAGGAGGGAGGAAGTATTCTAGTTATTTATGGGCTTCAGGTGACTTTTATCTCCAGATGGTTGAACAAGAGAAAAAGAAAACACCTTTTAATCTACAGAAATATATCAGAAAATACCCATCTAATCTGGTAATGTTATTATATCTTTTAAAGTACTGATGGGACTTCAGAATGGGTGTTACCTGTAGTAAACAAATAATGAAGCTCACTGGATCAGCCTTTTTGTCTTCTGTTGTGCTGAAATGTTCACTACAGAAATAGTTTTGTAACTAAATTTTAAACGAAAAAGAAACCACTCAGTTACTTCAGGGTAACAAAAATAGCAGACTTCAGCCCAAGAAAGGAGATATAAAACAATCTCTTGACTGAAATACACGCTGAATAGCACAAAAGCGAGGTGGGGGGGAAAGCCAATAGAACTCCATGAAATTCAGTAAGGAAGAGGCCAAGCTCTAGACCAGGAAAGCAGAGCCCTGTAGGAGTGCAGGATGGGGTTTATAGGACCAGAGAGCAGCTCTGGGGCAGGGGAATGGACCCTGGTGGGTAGCAACCTGTGCAGGAGCCACACATGCATGTAGGTAGGAAATAAGGTCAAGTAGGGTTGATTGTGGAGACACCAGTCAGAGAAAAAGGATCTTTCTTTAATCAGCAGTTATTAAACCACATTTGGACTCTACATAGTTTTAGACCCCCACACGTCCCTACAGATGCATACATCATTATTTTTGTATATAGTAGAGTTTAATGTTCCTCTTACTGAAGGCAGCAGGACACAGCTTTTAAGCAACTGAATTCACAAGGGTTTTAATTTTAAGTAGCAACATGTAATCTGTTCAAATTTAAGTCAATGAAGCATAAAGCTTTAATATTCCCCTAGAATTCTTTTTTAAGATCTGGTTTTAAGAGAACATGATACTCAACAATCAAGTGGCCTTGCCTTGACCAAACATGTTCCTTCTCTCAACCATACTTATGCATAACTATAGGATATGGAAGTTTGGATACGTAGTATATGTGTTTGTATGAAAATATATGTATTGAATAGACATAAACATCGATGACTTCTTAGCTTCCTTTTCCCAATAGAACAAAGTATTATTTCTTTTATTTTAATACATGTATATATTTCTTCTCAACTCACCTTGACATAAGAGAATAAGGATAGATAAACTTAGCTGGAAATCAGCAGTAAGTTTTCTCTTTTGATGATTCCAATCTAAGAAGGCTGAGAAGGCTGAATTTAGATGATTCCAGTCTGAGGAGGCTGGAATACCAGAAATTCAGTCAAATCAGAAAAAGTGAAGTAAAATGTATTCTTACTCCAGACCAGGGATGCTAATGCAGTGACTCAGATAAGCATTGCAGATTTGGTAACTATATCTTTTCATTAACATGGCTTCCAATGCCAAACATGTAGAATATAACAGTAAAAGGAAAGAAGGGGAAGCGTCTGTGTTACATTTGCAAATTGAATTGTAGGTTGTCGTGCTTTAAGCTCAGTCAGCTATGCTGACTCTCTGATCTCTCTGTCCTCCCCTTTCCTCCCCCCACAGCTCCCAGAGTGATGATGAGGAGAATCAAAAGAATGTAACTCCCACGGGCTGAGATAGGAACTGTCCAGTATCTAAAGTATAAAACAAAAATACAACTGCTACCAGAAATAATAATAATGATAAGGGAAATAACAAGGGAAGAGATACAACCGTTCACCACCTGCTAACCAATACCCAGCCCAACCCAGCAGTGACCTAACCCTTCTGGGTACCTGCCTGTCATGGGTTCGGCAGCAGCAGTAATTT
>JARCZZ010041436.1:0-12961 GCA_030323915.1 Brotogeris chrysoptera
CCGCCGCCGCCGCCGCGGCTCTGCCGCCCTCCGGTGCCGCCGATCCCTGCGGCTCCGGGGCTCAGCTCCGCGGAGCCGGGGCTTCCCAGGCGCTGCCCGCTGGCGGTGGGGGACGGGGGGCAGCGGGTGCCCGCCGGGTCACCGGCGACCCGAGGCGGCGCGGAGGGTCGCCGGTGCGCGCCCACGTGCGCGCTTGTGCACACACTCGTGAGCACACACGCACAGGCGTTGCGCCGCCCCTCCCCTCTCCGGGTGCGGGTGCGCGCACAGCGGCGCCCGTGCAGGCGAGCTCCCGGCCTTGCACACGCGTGTGCACACGCTCGCCCGTGCGCACGGCCGGGGAGCAGTGCGAGGGGAGGCAGCGGCGCCAGCCGGTGCCTGGGCGGGCAGTCCGGGCGACAGAGCCCTGCTCGCTGCTCATAGCAGGAGCCGCGTTCTCCGTAACAACGGGGGTTTCGTTGCATTTCCCTTTCCTGCAGGTAAAGCTCTTCGGAGAAGTAGAGGGAACTCATGTATTTATGTGAGGGTGGAAATTCAGCTTCTCGTCTGCGCTAGTGCAAGTGAAATAACAAGGTGTTGGCACAAAGAACTGTCATATTTGATAGCTGATCAAACTGCTGCATCGAGGTCCCCAAGCCTTTCGTGAGAGCAAAAGTTTCAACAACAAGAAGAAAAGATACCGATTTATTATTTTGTTCGTGTTACAGAACAATGTAATAAACAGTGGAGATGTCAGAAGCAGGGAAGCACAATAAAATCCTGGGTAATTTTAACTGGAGAAAAGACTCCATCCAGCGCCCAGGGGTTTTATCTCCAACTTTTTTCAAACACGCTTGGAGCCTATCTAGACTTTAACAGCAGTTCGGCGCCGCAAACTTAGATGTTTCCTCCAGAATGTGAGCCCGAGAGTCAGAAAGAAAGCAGCGAGATATGGTGCTCCCAGAAGTTACGGTGCTGAGGTCGGTTGGTTTGTTTATTTGCGTGACTTTATTTTGCAAGGGAAAAAAATTCCCAGCAACGGTAGAGGGAAGTCTGCTTTAAACAAAGGCAGGGAGAAGGGATTGCATAAACTGTGCAAATGTGATTTTGAAAATGGACCTGGCGTGGGGCTAATTCCGCTCCCAGTGGAGTTCAGGGGAGTTTTACCATTGACTTAATAGGAATAAAATAAGGCTGCTGCCCAGTGCTTTTCTAAATCCCATTCTTGAGAAGTTAGAATATGTAATAGACTAATTAAAAGCAGGTTTAGAGAAGACAGTTACAGAGAAATGTTGGAATGAGTTCTACAAACTCCCATAAGTATATGAGCAAATGCTTCTGTAAGATTTCAGGATTATGCGTGAAACTGAAGGATCAGGGGCCCAATTTTGCATCCAGCAAAATCATTAATTTCCTTCACTTTTTATGTTAGTTTTCTTTGTATTTCTTTTTTCTGAGTTGCATTTTCCCACATTTAGGTGAAAACTAAATTTTGACACACATTTCACAGACTAAAAACTAAAACTAAAACTAAATTTTGACACGCTCTGATTTTGACACACATTTCCCAGAAATGTGTAACATAACCCAATAGCTGTGCCAAGATAAAACTATTTAGGATTGAAGAATTCAGCCTGCTTGGAAAAGGAGATAAGAATCTATGCTGCATTTGTTTTTTTTTTTAGGCGACATTTAAGGTAGCAAATATGGAGTTCAGCTATTGAAAGACAGTTGACTAATGAAAAAGCTTCCTAAATAGTGAAATACCACTCTCAGCTTCAGCAAGCATATTCTGCTTCAATCACTGTGTATGTGGGCGTACAATATTTTTCACAGATTGCCCTCAAAACTCATCCTTACTTATATGATAATATTTGGAGGCAGAATTTATTGCTGGAAGAAGTGCCTTTCTTCAATATTCTGAAATCATTCTTAGGTTGCCATATTTCTATAGCCATCCCACGGTGTTCTGCTCCTAAACTGAAGCCCTCTGACCTCACCAGGCACTTGCCTGCTTTTGGTCGTCACAGAGTCATAGAATGGTTTGGGTTGGAAGGGACCTTAAAGATTCCAACCCCTTCTGCCATGGTCAGGACCATCACCTTAAGTGCCAGGTGTTAAATCTGAATTCACACCAGCGGTTTCACTGCCATCCCTCAGCACTTCCTTTGCAGCATGAGAAAAGTAACAATTAGTATTTTCAATACAAAGATAGAAATTGCTAAATTATGTAGCCTCTGTGATGAGATGATCATTCCAAGGACAATGATAATCTAGGCCCTAAAGTGGAAATCCTCTGAACGAGTCTCTAAATTTTGTATGCAGAGTGTTTCTGTTGTTAGCACCTAATGTTACAAACAGTTGCCCACAAAGTCACGTGGGAACTATTCAGTGGGACTATTGATGCATGCAAAGTTACTGGTGTCCTGACCTGTTCGCAAGATGAGGGCAATGGGGACTCAAAGAAAAAAAAAAAACAACCCAGCCTCTACCCAGCGTTACTATACAAGTCCCTTGGAGTTTTTTTTCAATAATTCACTTTAGGCACAATATAGAATTGTACAAGATACTCCAAAGAACACGAAAGTACAGGGAGTATCTCAGAAAACAAATGCCTCAAATACAAGTAGTAGAACCAAAGGTTGTACATGCTCAGTTTTGACTGGCTGTGTCCAACAGGCAGTGCGCTGTAAAAGTTATATCACATTGATAGATGCTTAAAGAGTGGCAAACCAACCCCCGCCCCCAAAAAAATCCCAAGGCATGAACAAATGAAGGCTGGGGGTTGCAATAATTGAGTGGTAGCAATGAAAAGCCCACCCGCCTGCACCAGAGCTTGCACTGAATGAGCTTTTTTCAATACAGTTTTGTCAGCATACCCACCTAGTGGAGCCGTTGAGGTGGCTGACACGTTGCGTTGGGGTTTTTTCCTTTTTTTTCTTTTTTGCTAGTCTGGCTGCATTGCTTCCAGGATGACATCAGGTAAATGGGTAAAAAACCCCAAAGTCTTCAGGCAGTTGTTTTGCTGTACCAGGTAAGGCTGGGTCCTATCCAGTTTGCTTATACCAAAAGAACTCTGGACTGCGCCCCTCCTGTGGAGCAAAATGCTTCTCCTCTGGGTTTAGCTGTAGAATCAGGAATCATTTTCCAGCAAACATGCACAGGTCAGGCATTTGTAGAAAGGTAGAACTGATACATGAGAGGTGGTGAGAGAGAGATTTGCATAATCAAGGGATAAAGCTCTTTCCTATAATAAATGTTCTGAATAGGCAAATTTACTCTTTTTTTTTGTTTTTAATCAGCTGCACCTAATTTGTCATGGTTCTAGCCTTGTATCTTGCCTAGTGATGTGGAATTAACTTGCATGGTCTAAAAGATACATGTAACAGATAAGGAGCTTGTTAACAGTTGGTCCATTTTTAGG
Source organism: Brotogeris chrysoptera (assembly GCA_030323915.1). Lineage (NCBI taxonomy): Eukaryota > Metazoa > Chordata > Aves > Psittaciformes > Psittacidae > Brotogeris > Brotogeris chrysoptera. The sequence continues at coordinate 3,404 of JARCZZ010041436.1, forward strand.
CACATTCGGGTGAAGCACAGATATTGACTGATACATCTTTTCCAATCATGAGTTTGTAAGAGTACCACTCTTAAAAAGATCCCCAGTATTACATTGCTTAATGCTACTGTAAAAAGTTCCTTGACAGCTTCCTTTTGAAATGCAATTCTTTTACTCAGCTTTTGGGAGATACTTTTAACAAGCTTGACTTTGGGAATCTGATTCAGAAACCCAAGTTAGACAACCAGCTCTTCACAGAATAAGTAAGTAGTGTGACATAGACATAGGGTTTCCAGGGCACAGAAGCTGGATTCGTAAGACCCAGCATGCTGTTTGGAAGAAGGCTTTGGCCGTTTTAGAACCAGATGTGTATGAAATGCTCTTTGTCTCTCTGATTTTGGCTCTTTGCTGCAGCTCTGAGTTCAGTATGCAAGGAAAGTGTGATTCACAGCCACAAAAGCTGGTTGATCTTCAGTGCTTTGAGAATAAGGCACTGCCTCATGCTTTTATTTTTAAGAGCGCTGAAGAAAGAAGTGCTGACCACTTGTTGAGGAGCCCTGTGGTTAGAGCACTTGCTCATGAAGCTGAACATATGTGTTTAACAGGTTTTGTATGTCAGGGGATTCAAATTATCCTCTTTTGCTTTGCAGTAATACCCTGGAGAATGTGTACATTCCCCACCACCTTTCCTTTTGAAATAGTGACTCAGAGAGGAGTGCAGAACTCTGAGGGAAAAGAGAAGAAAAGTTTTCCATAATGAGTGTTGCTCAGCAGCCCTGAAGTGGGAATGTTCCATTCCCAGCAAAGCCTATAGCCTAAGAACTAGAGCATGAATCTGAGAGATGGGAGATACCAGTTTGTTCCCTTCACAATGAGACAGGCGATGAAGAATGGTCTCCTATTTGAGGATAAGAAAACAGAAAGAAAATTAAATTCTATGGCAGCCTTTCTTAAACATTTCCTCTAGTTAAACAAATGAGATGAATGTGGCTAATAGCCAAACTTTATAAATACCATAGAAATGTACTAGGGATGTGAAGCTGTAAGCTTGCAGACCTTCTTACTCCACTCCAACTCTTTCCTGGTATGGCACATCAATGCTATGAAAGGTCTCTTTTCTACCAGTATCTTTGGAATTGTCTTTCATAACTCCTTCTTATTCCCACCTGAAGGGGGTGTATTTATTTCTCAAAATCAAGTCTCTGTATTGCACGCAGCTTTCAGTGCTTATTGGGAGGGTTTGCTGAAAGTGGCCAGCTAAGCGTCCAGCTAAGGACAGAAAAGCTCTGCTTTTTCCCTCCTTCCTAGGATTTCAGAAGGCATAGAAGATGAACTGCAAGAAATGCTGCCTGAAGAAAATATTTGAGTCTCATTCTATAAAAGCATGAAAGATTAAAAGCATTTTCTTCAACATTGCAAGCAGCCTGAGTCTAGAATTTGAACTCTGACCATTTGCAGGATTATGTTCAGTACTAGCATGATGCTATCATGTTCAACTCGACATGACATCTTTCAGAATATCTCAAGTTGCTCCTCTCTTTTCATCTTTTTTTTATTGCCCCTGTTATAGACTCTTTGCAGTCCCTCAGAGCAAGCAAACAAGGCCATGGTGTTATGTGTGCAAGGGAGAGGTAGGAAAATAAAGGAAAGAAAAAGAGCTACAAACTTCTGTTCCTCTTTCCAAATCAGTTTATCAGTGCTGACATCCTTGAAGAGAATTTTAGCTACTGAGCTAGGAAATGGAGGTTAGCATTTATGGTGTTTTGCCATTTAAGATTCAGATAGGCATCTCCTATAATTATTCTTATAGCAATTGAAGATGAAGTTTCTTTTAGACATCCCATGAAATTCCATCTGGACCTTAGATTTTTAAGATATTATTAAAAGTCATGACAGGTACCTCTATTCTCTTCCCTTGTCCCTCAGAATTGAAGAGACTGTTGTTACATAAAGGTTGATATGTTCTTTTGCTTTCAGTCTCCCATTTCTGTATCCACAATCCCCAGCAAAAGTAGAAGGCCACCAGATATAGCATATATTTAAGGGACAAAGCTCAGTTGCTTGTGAGCAACCAAAAGCACTCTACTACTGTGCTTTCCTTTAGTCTTAATTATCTCCAGCAGCGCTAAAATGTCTTGCGCCAGCACTATGACTGTGGCAACTGCTTTCTCCCAGCACAGCTTTCTTCACTGTCATCAAATTTGAGTATCACATTTAGGGGTATGATCCTAGAGTTTATTCTGACATGATTAAATCAGGACAAAAAGGCAAAATTTTGGGAGCGGATTCTTGGAAAACAGACTTAATTTCCTTTCCAAGGTGACATAATTTTCCTGAACCAGGGGGGAAATGTGCTGGCAAAAAACAAGACGTGGCCATTGGAGCTGGGTTTTGCAGCCGTTCAACAGCTGTACTTAGCAGCCAAATGATGGGAATAACTGGACATCTTTGTTGCAAACCAGAGCTGGCTCTTTTAGAATATAGCCCCAGGGGAAAGTGGTTAGAGATGAGATTACTAACCCGATAACCCTGATAAGGAATAAAAATATGTTATAATAGATGACTGAAAGTATCAACAAGGGATCTTAAAGGACACTGAATTACTAATTCATGTCTTTATATTATGAGTGCTTAGTTTGTACAAGTTTTTAGTTCCATGTTTAATGGTTCCTTGGTTATTTCATAAAAAAACAAAGCGAAAAATGCTCCCGAGCTTTTATCACCCCAACCATGTGTGATGCCATGTGGATTATGTAAATTGTCCTCATCTAATAGCTGAAGTGGTGTTCTTGTGCCGTCTTCCCAATGGTTATTTCACTACCTAGATGAGTTAATTCTGCTCAACAGCACATTTTAATAGTACAAGTGGACATGGCTTTCTAACTGTACCCTGACTGACTGAGGAACTACTCCAAATTTGCCTTTTTTTTTTTTCTCATTTATTTTAAAGCTGCTTTTTCTGTCTGCAGGTCTTACTCAGCTTTGAGGTTGTAAGTAGCAGTGGTTACGTATTTAGTTTTCTAGTTAATCTTTCGTATTGAAAATACTCCACTGTTTACCAGCTCTGTCATCTGGAAAGAAGGGGCGTACCTTTTTCCAGTAGTTCTAATTAGGACTGCTACACATTTTCTCTTCACTTTTGTTTCAAATTGTTGTGTCTGTTTCCATCAGTCCTTAATGGATTCTCTTACCCCAAGCCACAGAAGTCTATTGGTGACAGAGAGTTAATCTTCTGTTATTTTCCTGTCTGTGCCATGTGTGTTCTGACTCACCTTGACACGTAGTGATGATGTGTCAGATGTGTCTGGGTACCATCTGATGGGCTCTGTGAATTTGTTTTTGTAGAATCACTTGCGGAGTGGTGGCTCTCAGCTGCGTACTGCCAGCTGGTGTGTGTGCATGCAACACACACGTCTGCTCAGATCTTACGCAGTTGTGAATTATTTGTCTTCTCTAAATGAAATCCAGAAGTTTCAGCTTCAGCTCAAATCTAGTTTTTTGTCCTACTGAAACTCCCTTGTTTGATTTACTGCTTGAGCTAGATGATGCAGAAAAAATAAAAGCTAGTCTGACCTTTGCTCTTGCTGTTTGGCTAAACCAGGGTCTTATTGAAAATCTAGATAAGAAAAATGTCTTTGCCATTTTTTTGTCTATGATGGTGAGCCTTAGTTCCTCAGCTGTGCTAGGAAAAGTGCTAACCTTTTTCACAGGGAAACCTAATGTATTGAGTTTGCTTTGATACCCTTAGATGAAATGTTTTGGATGGGGGCAAAATTTTGCTTTGTTTTCCTTAGAAATTAAATTCTTCTCAGTTTTCAATGTTCAGTTGCTAATCCAAGGATGTGTAGTACACCACTGGCAATCTATTCTAGGCGACTTCTGGTTCATTTCACTTTTTTGGCTGTCTTCCTGAAACACAGGTCTGTTTTCTCCTCCACAAATGCCCAGTTGTCCCTGAGCCTTCTGCTTTATTGACAGCTGTATTGCTTCAATGCCATCTGATGCTCTAGTTCATTGCTGCAACCCTGAATTTGCAATGTTTAATGCTTTCTTGATGCCTTTTTTTCAAGACATCTTTGAGCGCTTTATGTCCCCCAAAAGCATCAGGCAGTATAGGATCCCAGACTCAAGAATGACAAGAGTGAATTAGCAGCAAGCAGCTTTCAGACAGGCAGATTTCTGTTTAAGATGAGATTAAGGGAAATATCCAAGGCTGAAAAGGGAAATTAATAATTGAGTCAGAAGCAAATATTTCTTAGGGAAGCCCTCCTGACACAAAGAAGATGCTGAAGGCTGGAGAACATAATTTTCACTGTGGCATGAAGGTCTTAACACATGTAGAGTAATGTCTTGAAAAAAGAGTAAATGTTTATATGTAAATCAAATCTACAAAGTGGGATACAAGTGGGAGAAGGTCCTCTAAACTTTTCTTAGTTTCATGCCTCTGTGTATATTTCTCTAGTTCTCTTTTATACAGTCTGTTCCTTTAAAGTCCCTTCCAGCAGGGTGTGACCCCGCCTTTGTCTTGAATAAACACAAAGTGCAGTTGCAAACATGGGATGTGAATGGTGAGGTTTTGTAACAGTGGGTGAACATTAATAGATTTAGATAATATATCTACTGTAAGAGGCAATATCTGGTATTTTCTCAAGTTAGCTAGCAACTGGCTGCATTTGAAAAATACTCATGGTCTGTTCCTTATTTTTGGATCATCACTGGCATCAGCTATTTTGCTGAAATGAAAACAATTTGACATGCCTTTTCCCTTGTGTATTTGAATCAACAGATGACAGACAGCAAAATAAGTTAATTGTTAATGTATCTACATGAACACAGAGGACAAATTCCAAACAGAGTTGAATGAGGCATCTGCGTAAGGTTGTCATGCTCCTATAATCACCCAATAAATATAGGTTTACCTAGTTTTTCCACCTTTTTCCTTCAAAGGTTAGTGTAGAGGTGATTTCTTTTCATGGACATGTCCTATTGTTTGGTCCTTATTAGGAAGATATTTATTTGCAAGCTTCTCTGAAACAGATCTTTAAAATTAGGTTGTTAGGTTTATTTCCCTTATCAGCAAGGAGTGTTTCCTGATAGACAACAAAGTTTACCTCATAGCATTCAAGCAGCTGCAAGTAATTTATTCTTCTCACTATTTGGAGTGGAAGAAAGAATAAATTAATCCTACCCAGCAGGCAGGGAAAAGTCATGCTTCTCTAATGGTCTGGGGTGTCATGACCCATTCAATGCTTTCTGCAAGAGCTGGAATGTACTGCTTTTGAAAAAACAAATGGAGTCATCTTTAAAGATCTTTACCAGAAGTGGTTTGGTGTCATGTTGTCTTTTACTACAGCCTTGCCATATCTCTGCAGAGAAAGATTTTCTGTCTTGCATTGCCTCATGTTTACTCCTCTGTTTTAGTTCATAGTGACAATTCGATAGTGAAGAACTCAGGTGGCTGGAGTTCTTTATTTATTAATTTAATTACTTATTTATTAATTTACTTTATTTATAAATTTAAATATTTATTTATTAATTTAATTAATAGTCAAGTATCTGCAAGAGTGTTAGTGAAAAACGGTTTATACAGCATGACTAAAAAGTAACAGCCTATTTGACAAAGTTATACTGGAATGTTTGAAAAAATTGCAGAGAGCTCTGAAGATAGCATCTAAACTTGAAAAATTATGTTCTGATGAAGTCTGTGTTGCTTTGGCTTTTTTCTCCGAAGTGGCGTTGCACCGGGAAGGCTTCTGCTGATTGTCCTGTCACCAGTCCAGTCGTATTAACAGTCTTACTGAGGCTGTAGAGAGGCCTCTACAAGGCATTTAAGGGACCACACCTGTATCACTGAGGTCTTTTTGCACCTCCGGATGTTTAGTCCATCACTGACATGTTATTCCACGTGTAGCTATCCTGTGGCCTGGTAGAAAACCATCAGCTTCATTTAAGCCATTGCCCATCACCATCTCATAGCAAAAGCAGGAGATTTGGAACATGGGCTGGTGCCAGACATTCAGGCTACAGACTTGCCTACGGTGTGCCCCTATAGCCAGTTGTTCTGAGGGAACAACCAACTGTCACACTTCCATTCTTTTGTAGCCTGCACAGAAGATTACATCCCCTCCAACCTGGAGCTGGCCGTATCGGCATATTCTACAAGGGTTATTGATCCAGTAATTTTCTTCCATGATGGGAAAACAGAAGCCTGACTCTGAATAACTGAAGACAGACAAAACAGATAAGGACCATATGATACACAGACTGCTGAAGGATGCTGGTAGAGAGCTGTTCTTACGGCTGTATGTGTGTGGAATGAAAAGTAGAGAAAGCAAGCATTTGGCAACAGAATTCTGTCCCTGAGGCACTGTGTCATGAAACCAGACATTGTCACATTATTTATTACCACCTAGAATCACAACCCATGGTTATTATCCAGGACAACCCATGGTTATCATCCAGGACAGGATATCTTTATAGTTGTCTCTTGCACTAGCCAGAGGCAAGAAGGAGACCTTAAAACAGTTATCCTTTTCCTCCTCTACACGCCATCATTTCTTAGCCCTATTGATCTGCTGCTGTCCCGATGTTGACCAGGATGGTTCACAGTGACCAGGGAAATACATATGTGGTATAATGTTTTCAAAACTATGGGTGAGGTCTTAGAGCTGCTTTTATTACCATTACTGCTGTTAGACACTGCCTAATTCCATCCTGTTTTAGCCAATTGGATTACTTTCTGTGATGTAGAAATAATGATGGAGTGTCACCTGTGTGCTCTGAAGCTTTGACCAACAAATTCTGTGTAGAAGCAGTGTTGCTCCCTGCAGCTGACTGTTTATAAGCATAGCTTGGAAGTTTAAGCCACCAGGGCATCAGGGTTACTATCGTGCTCATCTGTGAAGCAGCTTGTGAATGGTTAATGCAGTGAACTAAATGCTGATTAATGTCTAAATATATAAGTAAAGCAGACATAACATTAAGTACTAGGAAATGTGAATTGGTTGCTTTTGGTTAATACATTAACCTAAAGTGTCTTAGCTCAACTGTCCTTCCCAAAACAGAATGGGTGGGTATGGAAAGTGGATCCATAAATAGAAGCTGCTGAGTTGTGTCCTATGCCAGGCCTGTCTAGTGCTCCTTATCCTTTGCTTCCCTTCAGTTTAGGTTTGGAGATTTAATTTGAGCTGCCCGTCATGTCAGTGATGGGCAGCTCTTCCCCTGCTTCAGTGTGGGGTCCCTTCCATGGGAGAGAGTCCTCCATGACTCTCCAACATGAGTCCTTTCCACAGGCTGCAGTTCTTCATGAACTGCTCCAGCGTGGGTCCCTTCCATGGGTGCATCCTTCAGGAACAGGCTGCTACAGTGTGGGTCCCCTGCCGAGTCACAAGTCCCGTAGCAAACCTGCTCCAGTGTGGGCTCTGCTCTTCATGGGGTCACAGGTTCTGCCATGAGCCTGCTCTAGCGTGAACTTCCCATGGGGCCACAGCCTCCTTCAGACATCCCCCTGCTCTGGCATGGGGTCCTCCACGGGCTGCATGTGGAGATCTGCTCAACCATGGACCTCCATAGGTTGCAGGGGCACAGTTGCCTCACCATGGGCTGCGCCATGGGCTGCAGGGGAATCTCTGCTCTGGCATCTCAAGCACTTCCTGCCCTCCTGCACTGACCTTGGGGTCTGCAGGGCTGTTTCTCTCACATATTCTCATTCCTTCCTCCAGCTACAGTTCTGCAGGTTGTTGTTTTGTTTTTTTTTTTCCATCCTACATATGGTATTCCAGAGGTTCTATAACCATCGCTGATGGGCTTGGCCTTGGCCAGTGGTGGGCCTGTCTTGGAGCTGGCTGGCACTCCCCACCAGACATGGGGGAAGCTTCTAGCAGCTTCTCTCAGAAGCCATCCCTGTAGTCCCCTCTACTACCAAAGCATTGCCATGCAAACTCAATACATATATGAATAATCTTCAAACAATTACAAAGCTAAATTTTACTTCAAAGTCTATTACTAACCCATTCATATATTTCTAATATTTACCACTCCATTGCCACTGTTTTTTCTTTTACAGTAGGTTACATTGATACTACTGAAAGACTCACGAGGTGGCAACTGGCCAGTGCTAAGATTTCTTTTTCATACTACCTGTACAAACCTGACAAGAGACAATATGTCCTGCCTAAACATTTCCCACAGGAGCAAAGCAAAAGTATTAGGAAAGGGCATAGTTCCCTGATGGAACTATTTGCCCAAGAAGGTATCACTAAAGAGACTTGAATGAGACTTTTGGTTCGTTTTAGGCATTTTTCTTAAAACAGCTTTATAAGATTAAATAAACAAGCCTTGTGTAACTGTAAATAAAGTACACCAAATTGCCTTCTTTCCAAGAAGGGTATTGGCCCCTCTTAAATTTCCTTTTTATTCATTTTTTTTCCTTTCTCCTACCACATATCCAACAATAAATCATGAACTTAAAAAACTAATTTTCATTTGGTTTTGTTTACCTCTAATAAAAAAAATATTTAAGTTATCTTATACTACACTATACAGAAATCTATTAGGTATAACTTATAACTTATTTGTAACTTGCCCAGAGAAGCTGTGGCTGCCCCATGTCTAGCAGTGTTCAAGACCATATTGGATGGAGCTTTGAGCAAACTGGTTTAGTGGGGAGGTGGCAGAGGGGCTGGAACATAGATTGTCTTTAAGTCCCTTCCAACCCAAACCATTCTATGATTCTATCACTAAAAACTTCACTGTGGACGTTATTCAAAGGCATAAAACTGCAATGAATGGACTAGCAAATATATTTGCTTTTTTTTTCAGTGCAGAACTCAGATATTTACAAATATAAATTTAATTCTTCAATCAATTATACTCATGTCAATTTTTGTCAATGAAAGGGATCTTGAGGTCAGGCTGTAATGCTCTGTAGTTGATAAAATGGATTTTGGTTTCACTCAATCTCAAGTACTGGGTCAGAGGGGTCTGGCTCTGTTTGAGGCTCGATGAAGATGAATTTTCACAATGCAGTGCAATACAAGACTGAAATAGTATTGGTAAATGAAGAAACACACCAAGAAGAGGAAAATTTATGCTTGACTCTTTTTTTGAGTGGTTCTTTACCAAGTCTTGATCCGTGATCCCACTAAATCTCCAGCTTCTTCCTTGTGTCCAGGTATCCTTCTTTCATGTCCTTTTTTTTCATGTACCCCACTCTGTTTTCCTTTTTAGACTATCATGTATTCTAACATGCATTCTAAGGCTCTTGAGAAACTTCAGTCCATGTGAGATGCAGCCCAATGTAGGTATCAGAAAACATTCTACAGTACTCCATGATCTAAAATAGCTTCTAGCTATTTTAAATAAACAAGCCTTGTGTAACTGTAAGTAAAGTACACCAGATTGCCTTCTCTCCAAGGTGTTCTGGGTTCAGCAGTAACAGTCATTTTCTCCTTCTTGGTAGCTGGTGCAGTGCTGTGTTTTTTACTTTTGGCCTGGGAACAACGCTGATAACACCAGTGTTTTCAGTTACTGCTTGGTAATGTTTTGGTCTGACCAAAGACTTTCTGAGCCTCATGCTCT
>JARCZZ010041438.1:0-11980 GCA_030323915.1 Brotogeris chrysoptera
TCCTCGTGGCCCTCCTCTGCACTTGTTCCAACAGTTCCATGTCCTTTTGATGTTGAGGACACCAGAACTGCACACAAAACTCTAAGTGAGGTCTCACAAGAGCAGAGTAGTCTTACAGCTTCAGTAGCATAGAGGACAAAAGTTGTCATACTCTGTTTTGCACTTCATTATTAAAATAAATTAATGATGGTTCTTGAAATTCATGAAGAATTGTCACTTCCAGTGGTCTAAACATATTAAGCTATCTTCTTGGAAGAAAACAATAAGGCTGTATCAGCAAGACTGACGTTTTTTTCAAACTCCTACTCTAAAATCTGCAGTTAACAAGGCCAAAAAGCTTTGAGTGAATTATGGAACAGGAATTCTTAAGATGATTTGCAGCAGGGATTTATTATGAAGCCAAAATTGTATTGTCAGGAGGAAGCAGATACGTAGTGAATATGAGCAAAAACCAGTCCATCTACTTTACATGCTGTCAAGTGTAAAAGGCAGGAATGATTCACAACTGTACAAATATGGAATTCTGAAACTGTAGGAATTATTTCCTCTTGTGTCAACCTTTGTGAAGAAATAGCTTTGCATATAAAGTGTAGAAATAACTAAGACAGGAAAGTACTACCCTATGTTCAATTAAACTTCGCAATGAATAACTGAAATACATATGAATAAATTTGCTGGAAGTGGATTTGGCCATGCATTTTAAACCTGCCCACAAAGGGGTCCTTCACTGAGATTTCCTCTGCTCTCTTCCAAGCAATGGAGGTTCCACAGGCCTTTTTTTTCTTATAATTTACAGGTGTGGGGGGTTTTCTGGATAGCTAGACATTCTCCTTGCAAAGGTGTTGCAATATGGGTCAAGAGTCAAGAGAATGGTGCAAGAGGCTAAAGAATAGCATGGAAATGCACGGTTGGAGGAAAAGCACATTGCTGACTCCCAAATAAGAAACACTGAGAAAGCTAGAAGGAGGCTTCTCTTGCCTATAGACCTTTTCAGATCTTTGGCGTCATGCAATGTGTGCTGTACAGACATCTATGATGCCAGCTCTAAGCATGTTTCTTGATTTTCCCTATTGTTATACTATTGAGATACAATCTAGTGTTTCAGCTGAAATACTTTGCAGCATATGGCAAAGCAAATAAGCCAAAAGTCCTGCTTCACCATTTCATAAAAGCCCTGAAAAGCTTCCAGAGACAGAGTATCCTGGCATCCTGGAAAGCATGGAAAGGCTGAGAAATGTTTGAGTCACCCCCATTTGAAAACCAATCTGTATCTAAATAGTTAATCCTTGACACAGCCCTGGAAGGTATATAAATACTGCTGCTCTGCTTTACAGGAATCTGGGATGGAAGGGGAAGAATTTTGCTGTGCTATAAAAAATGCCTTTACCCAGTTGAGTGAAAGCAAATTAGGCAGTAGTATACTGTGAATGTGCCTCATAAAGTACAACTTATGCCCTTGCTGATTACAGTTCCTGTTTGCCTTCTACAGAACCTTTACATTTACTGTTTGAGGTAATGCTTTACAATTTTGTTAAATTTCCCATTTACAAATCCTTTTTTTCTCAGAACACGTGATGAGATATACACTGGAAGCCTGCTAACAGTTGGGTTGTTATCAATTCCTGTACCAAAGGGAGGAGATTTATCCTCTTATAAGAAAGTCTGACTTACTGGTAAATAGGTATCCAGTTTCTCCTAACTCCTGAGAAGCATAGGAGGCAAGATGAAAGAAAACATATCATCTGAACACAGTGCAATACAGCAAGTGCAGCACAAATGTAAGTGGATCATAACATATGTTGAATTTTCTCCTCCCAAAGCTACAACTGGTAATGTTTGCTGGGGAAGTGGAGGAGGGAAAGGGGCTTTTTACAGCTCCTGGTAGAGCAGGAAATAAAAATTAAAATCAATAAAATGAGTGATGTAGAGGAAAAAATTTGTACTCTGAATAAAACTGGGCTCGCCAGTTTCTGGAATGATTAGCTGATCATGTTTAGCTGATAAACTTACTGAGCATTCAAAACCATATATTTAGCATGCAGAATAATATTATATACAGGTGTGATTCTCTTGGGGTTATCTGTTGAAATTAGAAACCACATTCAAAAATAATGAGGATGCTGTATTCTTAAGATGACAGTGCTGCTTTATATATCATCTGATAATACCATGTGTTTCTTGTCACTGCTTAGAGCAAGCAGTCCAGAACACTTTGTTTCTTTGCACTCGGCTTTTATTATTTAGCAAAAAAAAAAAATATTTTTTCTGGGTTTTTTTTTTCTTCCTCTCTGAGTGGATGTCACTTGAATATAACCAGAAGAGCCTGAACTGATTTTTAACATCTTGAAGGAACCTATTACACAAATAAAGTGCACTTTGGGGCTTCCATATTGACGAGGTAAAAGAAAGACATTTTTCAAATTGATGCATGCTTGGGAATGCTAATGAGCAGTCTTAGACATATGACTAAACAGCAGTGTTAGCATGCTAGTGAGTAGTCATCTTCCCCAGGTTGTGTTTGCCAAACAACAGCTAGCAATTTTATTTTCATCACAAAAGTGTCTTCCTCAGCACATGGATTTCCTTCTTTATTCTTTTACTCTTCTTTTTTTCTCTTTTGCTTTTGCTTTTTTTTAATTTTGCTTTTGCTTTTTTATTTTTCTTTTTCTTCTTTTTCTTTTTTCTCTTTATTTTTTAATTTCCTTTTTCTTCTTTTTCTTTTTCTTTTTTCTCTTCATTTTTTCTTTTCTTTTCCTTTTCTTTTTTTCTTTTAATAGCTGATTAAAAAAAAAACAAGCCCTAACAAACTCTTAGCACAAAAAAGTCCTATTTATAAGTTCAGAAATATTTTATAATGTCTTTTGTAATAGTAATTGAGGCAAGGAATGGGAAAATAACTTCACTTTGATAGGAAGTGGTTCTTCCCTGGACAAATGATTTCTTCAGTTCTTCTTCCAAACCATATAAAATATTAAGGCAAGATTGCTTATGAATGGAAGTATTATATCTGTATTAGTTTCAGTAGATTAGGGTGGAAAAGCACATAATATTCTGAATATTTATGCACATACACATATTTCTGAAACCAGTGATGTTTCCGCCCTTCTTTAGATCCAGTTTGGGTTTTTTATTTTGTTTTTACCTGATGAGAGCACATCACTGCTCTTTAAACCCTGAGCTTTACTAGGGTGAGACTGGAAGTTTTCCTTCCAGGACTGTATTCCTCATATATGTTTGCCTCCCTCAAAAAGATGTTACCAGTTTGTAGGAAAAAGAACACCATAAGATGCCAATAACTGGAAAGCCTAAAAGCTTATATATAAAAGCAGTGATACACTGTGACAGATAGATAGAAGTTTTATGATGCATTTATGCAGTATGTTCTCAAGGGACATGAAAAGATAAGGGCCAAATATGGCCAGATATGATGTGCTAGTTAGCACTAACAAATGAAGGTGTCACCATGAAAAAAAACTGTAGGGAAAATGAAATATTTAAAAAATTAAAGACAGAAGGAGTTAAAACCATAGAGATTTGCCATTTCCTTTAGTAAAGGAGCTTATATCAAACAAACATTAGGAAATATATAAATGAACCAAGAATATGACAGACACTAAATACAAAACTGCTGGCAGCACAACCAAGTTATAGTTTCTTGGTCCAGGGACCACTAAAAGGAAAAATCAGTATCATCCAAGGTTAAAAGTGGCTTAAAACTCCTAAGTGGCCATAACTGTCCAAACAGGAAGGAATGACAGAGTAGCTGAATTAAACTGAACACAAATTAAACACATTTGTCAACGAGTTCTAATGGCAATTTACAGTGACTTTTATGCAGGTGAAGTTTCCCAAAGAAGCAACTTCTCCTATACATTGACCGTGAGTTTGAATAATATCCTTTAAGATTCTTTCAAAAGACAATGTCACCTGCATTTTTCCTGCCATGATTAATGAGATTAATCAGTTCTTCTAAAAATTATATACATGTTTTGCTATCAAAAATTGCTATCCACAAAGTGGTTGGTAGCATTTAAAATATACTATTTAAATATATAAAATAGAAAATGTTTAAATATATTTACTATTTTTAAATATATTACCTAAATGTCTTCTAAATTTAGTTCTCTGTATACAAACCTATACATATTTTACGTGGCTGAATATGATTTTACAGACCAGTAAAGGTTTGCATAGCCAGCACTGCATTCCTAAAATCCATGTTTTACTTATATTAAAAATTGAGCAGTTTGTTAAAAACAGTCATGTTGATGTAGCTAACTTCATTGAAGTCGTCTTATGATGTTGGAACTGTTTGCACTAGTCTCTTTACAACCCAAAAGACAAGTTCCTTCTGTCATCTCTTCTTAAAAGAGATCTGACAGGCTTAAACATTCTGCTTATCTGACTCCTGATAGAGAACTGAACTTCTGCACTGCCAGATAACCACTTGTCTTCAAGCAACATAGCATTCCAAAAATGTAACAGGTTGGGGTTATTAATAATTACATCTGCTGGAGCTGCAGCCCACAGAATACACCGTATTTTATTAGAAGACTGTGTCTTCTAGAAAGATAGATACTTCATTGTTTGGGAACTGCTGTGTCACTGTTGAGCTAGGAGAGTGTACAGGAACTGCATACACCTATATCCATATCCAAGGCTTCCAACATAATCACATTGCTTTTCTCGTGGTTACTCAAGAAAAGAGAGGGTGAGCTCAAGAAATAACAAGGTAGGAAAGCTTTGCTCTTGAATTTCTAAATACCATCAGAGTTCACTGGAATTATTATTTTAAAATCCAGTTACCATAAGCTTTGTTGTCTAAAAATGTTAATGCTAAAGTATGGCTATTTCCTAGCTATTAATATTTCTAAAATGCCTAATTCTCAATTTCAAAGCATCAGATGGGATGTATTTGTTGTGGCTAGTAATGATGACTAATGCTAAAGGAAATAGACTAAAGGTTTTAAATCATAAGACCTGAAATGATATTTAAGAACAGTAGCAAGTTCAAGTTGCAACCCTTTTAAAGGTCAAATGGAAATAAATAAAAAAAGACAAGGCCCTGAACTTTTCTTAAAGCAATAAGATCTTGCCTTTCTATGGTGTCTTTTGTCTGAGCACTGTACAAACATTAATAACATTAGAAGTTCTGCAAGCCTTGGAGCCTCCATTTTTCAGAAAGGAGCAAGTGAGAAATAGAAAAAGTTATGGTCTAAACTCTCATCAGTGCCACATAGATCAATCTTAGAAAGCATTGCTTAATTTATGGTATTATAAAATAGCCAAAATCCCTGAAAAAATAATGGAAGAGATGAATAACCCATGACTAAGGGAGCCAGATCTGGAGCTCCTGAAGATGCACCCTTAAGAATTAACTGTCTCACTCACATTCACACATAAACAGCAGGAGTGCCATTAGAAGCTCTTATCTGAATTTTTACTTCAGGATTTGCACAAAGCAATGATTAAGCAGACAGCAGACAATGGAATTGGTAATACGCCCTTTATATATATATATTACATATAGACAAGATCAATCTACTGTTTGGATTTAGTTTCTTTAGGGCAAAAATCTATCTTATGGTGGCTTATTATGAATGGTCAGCCTTTTTGAAGTCAAGTCAATTGAGACTTACCTAAACAGTGGGGGTAGTCCACCAAGCCATATTTTGGCTTGCTCTCTGTAAAATGTCAGTGCTTTAATTCTGCTGTTTAACGGGTACACAGAACTCCCTTACATCTGTCTTTTAAATCTAGTTCACAGTTGTATTTTCTGTTGCTAGGAAAAGGAATGTCTGTACCATGTGACAGAACATTGTGCAGGTACACTGCAGCTGCACCAGAGCACATATATCCACCAGTATGAACATAAACAGTTCATCAGACCAGTGGTCTGTCTAGCCTTCTACTCTGTCTGGCAGTGGGAAAAATTATTCAGAAGAGCATGCAACCCTGGCCATTACTCTTGGTTGTCTCTCAGCATCCAGAACTACTGGATGGGTTTTGCTAGAGGATACATCCATGACTATCCCCCCTTAATATCTGTTCATGGATTTTTGACCACGAATTTATTGCATCCCTTCATGAACCTGATGATGCTATGTACTTCTACTGATTTTCTATTAGTTTCATTGAATAGCATCTATTTCTTGTACTGAAGGATTTGTTGAATGATAGTCGGCTTCCATCTTACTCAGCTGAACCTTCATTTGTTCATCATAATCTTCTTCAGTTTCTTGTCTCCAAACCTAGAAGTTGCAGACTTTTTTTGTCTCTTTGTTAGTACGTACCTGCTCCATCTCTTTAATTATTTTAATTGCCCGTCTCTAGATCTTCTGTAGCTTCTTACCAGCTCAATAAACATGAATGGCCAAGCTCAGTCGTTGCAGGCTTGGGCACCCCGTCCTTCTTTTTTGGTGTGGTTTAGTGCTGTCATAGAAGTGTGATTTTACATGCGCTGACTGCAGCAGCAAGACTGCCCTACATTCCCATCCATTGCAATCAAAATAGGTACAGTAGCTCCTATTGTATGCAAAACAGGTTTTTTCCTTTTAATTGAAAGAGTAGGAATACAATAGGAAGTTGTTGCATTAAGGTCCTTTCCAGGCCTAACCAATTCTGTGATTCTATGATTCTATGATTATGCTTTTAAAATGGATTTGGAGATGCTGTAACACTTCTTTTTACATCCTTTTGTGCCAAACTTCACAAAATTACTGCTTGGCTTGTGTATTGTGATTGCCTGGATTAAGTAAAGTTTTAAAATACAACTTAAAAATAAAATCTAAATTTTCAAGCTGTCTTTCATACATAAAAGTAACAAAGTCCTTTTCATTTTTCAGTGTTCTTTAAGAACTGCTGCCTCTAAAAGTGTAAACAATTTCCACATCCTATAAATGGGAAGAGAAACAGGAGTTTTATTAAAAATATTAAAAAAAATATTATCCTCAAGGGTTTAGAAGGAGAGAAATGAGCTGATTATTGGCTCAGTTGACTAAATAGGTGCTGCAACTGTATTCTGGGGCAACTGTATTAGTGACCTGGTTCTGTTACAGTTTTTACAGCTGTCTTAGCAAAGTTGTGGGGCTCTTTTCTCATCATTCAAAAGTCACAAAGTCTTCCCCTCCTCTGCCTCTGACCCCTGTGTGACTACGAGCATGCTATTTGGGTCACAAATTTTTTTCTAGCAAAATCCCATAGGAATAAAGCCCTTAAATATTTTTTTGAAATTTATTCTTGTTTTCCTTACGCCTATGATCTGTGCCTATAATGGAAGTCTATAATGCCTATAATATACTGTGTCTATCATCGCAAAGCATGGAAAACCCAGGGTAGCTTTATGTCAATTTCAGAGGTAAAAGATTTAGACATCAAGTGATCCAAACACCTTTCCGTTCAAAGAGAATAGTAGGATGCCTTCAGCAAGTGAGTTGTCTGACCTATTTTGGAATATATTTACACTGTCATGTAGCTTAAGTTCCTGGTTTGTTGCTGGGTCCTGATCATCCACATTGCTGAAGAAGGGGTTGCACAAAGGGAACGAGGTTGACATTCTGCCAAATGTGTCATGTTCACTATCGAGACATCTTCAAACCACCCCAAACCTTGCCCTGTCAAGTACTGTCCTTCCCTTAACCTCCTGGCAGGGCTCAGAGCATGCAACATATACACCCACTGTCAGCCTATAAATACAATGGTCTGTGGACCATTTCTTTTCAGACACTGATGTGAAAGACACAAATATATATAGCTACAGATATATGCCTTGGGATTGCAATCAGGCAACCAGAAGTTGTCTGGCCCAAGTTGTTTGCAGTGTGGGAGCAACCAGCTGACTCTAGTGGAGGTTACTCAGAGGCACAGGGAAACAAATCACTCCTCACTTTTTTCAGACAGCCATTTTACAGCAGATGACTCCCTCAGTACCTCCACACCCTCCTTGGGCATATTCAGGTGCTTTGTGTAGGAGATTTAGGCGCACTTTAAAGTGCTCCAAAGTGCCAGGGGTATATGCCTTACTAAAGCACTGGCTTTAATGTCATGTATCTATTTACCTAAGTCGTTTTCCCCAAAACTGGTGTTCACTAGAGTGTAATAATTTTGATCTCTTCGTACTGTCACTGCTTCTTGTAGAAGCTTGAAAATATCATAAGGCTAAATGAGAACTTAGCTTACCTTAAAATAGACTCAAGCAGTTCTAAGACAAATGTAGTTTAAATACGGAGCAGAAAATGTCTCTCTGGAAAAAATACTTGGATCTCTGCCAAGTCTACTGCAGTTTGCCATTTCTCCATTAGTTCAATATTCAAGTGCTAGATTGAAAATGACTCTTAGTCTTCCTCATGAGCACTACTTAAAAATGGAAATTACTTTAAATTGCCAGAAATATTTCTCTCAGAGGGTCTGCTACTTCTTAATTCTGCTTTCTTCTCTCTTTTGTCCTATTTACACCATCCTTCAAATGTTGTATTTGCTTAAGGCTGTTTAACCTCCATCATGAAATTTCTGTGGTTTGTCTGCCAGACAAAAATATTTGAAAGTAGGTGAACAGAGAAACCAAAAGTGATGCATGTCTTAGCTGGTACACCTGCTACAGCATTCATAGCACGTCAGGTAAATTGGTCTTGTGCAAGTATAATGTAGATTTTTCATAATCAGGATAAATAGTTGAGTATTCCTCAACTCATAAGGCAATATTTCACCCTTAAGACCTGTTCTGGATGAAATAGGATCCTACTGAAGAAGTGACCTGCGAAGAACCACTTACTTACTTCCTGGAGAAAAATAGCCTCTCTGTCCAGCACTGAAAGAAGCTAGAGCTCCAAATGCTAGTGGAGAGAGCCTGTGGAACATGATATATTGATAAATTTCCTCTTAAAACTCTCAAAAACTGTCTTCTGTACAGGCAAGAGGGTAAACCACTTCATCTATGCAATTTAAATAATCTCACTTCCATTTTGGTCTGCTAATGAGTTATCTACCTATACAGACATGCACAGCACAAGTGAGCCAAATTCTGTTGAAATTTATGTCTACAGGACTTGATACAACAGTGCAAAACTTCAGTAGTCCCTTAAATCTTATGACTGGCATAAAAATATCTCTACCAGTTATATACTGAAGTACTAAAGTTGTTGAAAGGAAAAAGAGCGATTTCATAGTTACTCGAAAACTTCAAGAGGAACAATGACATTTTCTATGAGGGAAGATGGATCCGATCACCCTTTCCACCACCGCACAGGGAAAGTGCCAAGTTATGACATCAGTGAGCCATTCATTCTGTGCTGAACTATGATTCATTTTGCTACACATTCCACAACACTTGAAACCCATAACCTGTAAAGGGTGGAGCCCAGCAGAAACATGTCCATCGTAGTAATGTATCCTTCTTTATCCGTTAAGGATTTTCAATTTCACCTTGATCCAGTTGAAGTATGGAGAGTTTCTGTGAGTTGATGCTGAGGGAGATAAACCAAGAAGAGGAAAAGAGAGACAAATTTATGTGGAACTATATGACATAAATCAATGCTTCAGTGCTTTTTAGAGACCCTAGTCTGTAAGAGGGATGCTATAGTCAAGAATACTTTAGCTTTCAGTAACCTATGAAAAAAGTGAAGACAGTAGGGGTTAGTTTTGGTTTTTGTTCATTTGCTTTATGTCAGTATGATGCATTGTTTTTCATGGAGAAAAAAAAGAAGTTATAAATTCATCTGCAGAGCCAAGCTGGGGGGATTAGTTGTGCATTCTTTGCAGGGACAGCACTTTACTTCTTTCCTTTCCTTTCAGTTTCATAAATATATGATGATTTAAAAACTGTACCATGAAAACAATAAGGATTATGCGTAGGATCAAAAGAAGTAAATCTCACTGTATAGGAAGTGCTGAGTCTTATGAATACCTAGGTCTATAGTTCTTTTCTGCTGTCATAGGTAACTACCTGGCACGGGTCTTCCCTGAGGGTTTGGTAGGACTGGCCTCATTCTTTACTTAGAAACTATGGTTAGATAAACAGCAGGAAAAGGCTGTGTGTCAATTTGCAATTAATGACATTAGAACAAAGCTGAGCCAGACATGAAAGTTGTGTTTAGCCTTGAATTTTTATAAAATTGGTTCAGATAGTCTGACCTAAGCATTGCTATTAACACTGCTGAATTCAAGAAGCATGTATTCAAAGCAGGCTTTGGTATTGAAACTAAATTAAAATTGATTTTGTAATGGGAATATCTTGTATTCCTTCCTTAGTTAAAAATCTCACTGAAAGCTAAATGGCTTGGGTTTGACAGGTCAAGGAAATCAAAACATTTATGTGATGGCAAGCAAGATCATAATGAAGAACTGTATGGACACAGGAATATTGATAACGATAAAAAAATATATCACACACCACGTACTGTTCTCTCTTTTGCAGTTGTGCCATTGCTAGGCAACTGAAAATGGATGAATAATAGATTTCAGATGTATGTCTATACATTTGCATTGGCTTAATTTGGAGAATCATGAAAGGGATTTGTGAAAAACAATCATGTTTCTGATCAGTCCAATGTGCTTTTACTGCCAATAAGAACAAGAAAAAGGATTATTTCTAACATGAACAACTTTTGCTGATAAACACCGCAGTGTACATAGACTTTTAAAAACTACAGCCTTCTGCTTAGAAACAGAGCATTTTCTCAAATTTTCATTCAGTGATAACTAGTCGCCATATTGTGACATTGTACAAGCTATGCATCCATAGCCAGTGAAATCATCACTGGTGTGTAACCACCATTCGCATTTTAAAATACTTGTAAAATTTCCTTCAATAGGGATTGTATGTTGCTCTAACACGCGGCAACACTTTTTACTTGAGTAAGTAACCTAATGACTTCGTCATTTAAAATCCAGTTATTCAACTCCTACCATATTTTGCACATGCTTCAGCAAACATTTAAATTCTTATTTCTAGCTATGTTACAACAGTGAGGGAAGAGAAGCTGCTACAGGAGCATTAGAAGTAGCTGATAATTCACACTTCCTTTATAGCCGGCTGCTCCATAAAAAAGGGGAAAAAAGGAAAAGAAATCCAGTCCCTTGATAATTAGTACCCTTTGTCAAAGCTTCAGTTACAGTTTGATGAAAAAATATTCCTAAATGTCAAGAACCATGCAGTCTGATAAATATGGATGACATTTAAAAAGCAGAGGAGGCAGTTTCTACAAAAGCAGAAGAGGCAAAAAGGAATGCAATACGTATTTATGGAGAGAAATAGTTCTTCCACCATGTATTCTCCTCATATATTGACTATTTTGCACTCATGGTTCTGTTTTTCACAAGGACTGTGACCTCTTTGTCTTATATCAAATGCCTCATCTACATATTGTAGTGTTTCCTCGGTGGAAAACAGTACATTTGAATGGCCCAGGCCTTTCCACTTGTAATCACTCAGTATAATTGATTGAGAAGACAGAGTCAGAGAACCCTCAAAATATTTTAATTCTTAAGAGTCGTTTAAATTTCACAAAAAAAAAAATGACACCCTGAGAAAATGAAATGGCACTGTTGTGGTTTAAGCCTCTCAGCCAACCACAAAGTTTTCTCACTCACTCACTCCCCTCTCTTTCTTCCCCCCAGCTCCCAGAGGGATGGGGAGGAGAATCGGAAGAATGCAACTCCCACAGGTTGAGATAAGAGCTGTTTGGTAACTAAGGTATAACACAAATCACGACTGCTACCACCAGTAATAATAATGACAAGAGAAGTACAAGGAAAGAGAATACAGCTGCTCACCAAGCCCAACCCAGCCAGTGCACCCCCCAGCAGTGAACACCCCCAATCACCACCACACCCTTCCAGATCTCTGCTCTCCGTTTACACATCCTGGACATGACGTGCTGTGGTATGGAATAACCTCTTTGGTCTGCTTGGGTCAGGTGTCCTGTCTTTGCTTCCTCCCGGCTTCCCCTCCTCCCTGGCAGAGCATGAGACTCAGAAAGTCCTT
>JARCZZ010041448.1:0-15676 GCA_030323915.1 Brotogeris chrysoptera
TGTAACCTTCCATTCCAACACTCCAGTCATAAGAGCCATCCCACCATGTTTCTGTGATGCCTATTATATCATATCCCTGTAGACATGCACAGATTTCTAAGTCCTCTTGTTTTTTCCCCATGCTATGGGAGTTTGTGTAGATGCATCCGAGCTGAGCTCCTATTGAAGCCGGCTCATTGGCTGGAGAAGCTGGAATATCTCTGCATTGCTCCTAGCATTTATTATAGGTGTTGGCACGTGACTGGGTGTGTTGTGTTGGAAAGATGCCCCTCTCCCCCAGCACATCTAGTTTAAAGCATCCTTGACCAGTCTGGAAAGCCTCCTACCAAAACCACTCTTCCCCTTCTTTGTCAGACCAGCTCCATCAGCCCCCAGTAGACCTGGCCTACTAAACTGAGTCCTGCGTCCAAGACACCCAAACCCCTGACTACTGCACCACCCTTCTAACCATTTATTAACCTGACCAATCCTCTTAGCCTTTTTAAGGTCCTGCCCTGTATCCTGGAGAATTGACAAAAAGACAATCTGAGCTCCAGAGCCCCTAACTACCTCTCCCAGAGCTCTGTAGTCCTTCTTTATGCTCTCCAGGCTACTGCTATCTATATCAGCAGCACCCACATGGATCACTAGAAGTGGGTAATAGTCAGTGTGACCAACCAGAGCAGGCAGCTTCTCTGCAACATCCCTGATCCAAGCCCCTGATAGGCAACACACCTCCCTTGAGACTGGGTCAGGCCAACAGATGGGTGCCTCTGTTCATTTCAAAGTAGAGTCCCCTACTACGACAGCCTGCTGCTTTTTCCTGGCAGCACCAGTAGTGATCTTCTTTACCAGTGCATCGGCCGGTTGTTCCTGGTGCGAGTGTGTTTCCTCATCAGCCACCTGCGGGACAGGAAAGCGGTTCTGGGTGGGGACATCAGATTTAGGAGGAAGCCCCTTGCTTTTAATTGTTGTCTTCCCCTCTTTTGTTGTTGGTTTGTTTTTGTTTTTTTTTTTTATTACTGTTTCCCAGCTTCCTGTGTTAGCATCCTCCTTCTTTCCTGCATGAGCTACAGTGGATGCTTGAGGCCCCTGCACAGTTTGGTCCTGGAGCAAGCAGTGCGGATTCCTCCCAGCTTCCCTGATGTCTTTCAGCCTATTGACAGCATCCTGCAGCTCAGCCACCTGCTGCAGGAGGGCCTCCACCAGGGAGCACAGAATGCAGCCCTGTCCATTGTACACTCTCCCCTCACATGACCAGTGCAGGCATTCTCTACACTCTGAGCTCTGCACTGCAGCCTCCTCTCTCATCAGCTCTGTCTGGGTGCCTATGCTGGCCATGGCAGGGGCAGCCAGAGCAGAGCTCCCAGACTGGGCCCTGGTCATATGGTGAGTGCTCACCATCCTGCTTGCCTGCATGTGCAAACTACCTCGCCGTGCTCCCTGGAGCAGGTTTTTAACTAGTCAGGGCTGATACTGCTCTTCCAGGTGTTACCCCCATGTGAGTCAGCTGCTCACTTCCGATGAGCTGCCAGCTCCTGGGCAAGCCCTGTCAAGGACTTGAGGCTCCCTCAGTGGCTCTTGCTGCTCTGAGTTGAGGCTCCTGGACGCTGAGCTTCCCCCCGCTCAGCTGTTGAAGGCGTCCTCTCTCGAGCTACTCCCCTCAGCAATTTACTCTCATTCTTTCTCATTTCTTCTCATCCTTTCATCTCTGGCATTGTTTTCTGTCTCCGTGACACAAATTGCTGTCCCTTAACTGTCAGGAAACATATTAATGTCATTATAAAGTAGATTACTAAAATAACATGGGAAAAAAACAATTTTTTTACAAATATGTTTACCATTAACCTGAATAGATTTGGTGATTTGGTTAACAGTGGCCCATAGAAATACATACATTTAAGACCACTGAAGAGTTAAGTTGGTAAAGGAGCACTGAAATTGTCTTCTCTAGGAAAGAATTTGTCAGGCTGTTTTCATTGTCATCACACTCCTTTTCCCACTCCTTCATCAGTCCAGCATTTTTGCTCTTTCTTAAAAAAGATATGCTCTGGGAGACACCACCAGCTTGTCTGAGAGGTTCAGTTATGTCCTGCAGTACGTCTCCATGCAGCACTTGAAGCATATCTTAAATATTTTAATGCCTATGGTCAGTGAAATGAGAACAAGAGAAATGTGCGGATCAGCTGTGCCCCTTCTGTGACCATCTGACATGTCCCCCATGACTGGCAGGTAGCATGTACAAGCCTGTGCTTCAGTGTCACCTATGGCACTTGCAGGATTTCCAGTGTAAGCTGTTAGGTGAAGTGTGACATGCTGATGTGAGATCCAAAAAATGGCACAATTTTCTTTCCAACAGCAAACTGAGACACTGATAACAGCACTTTAGTGTCAAATCTGGGGGTTCTGCTGTGGAGTCAACTGAAACTGACCCTTGGCATCTTCACACAAAGGGCACTATTAGTAGCCCCCATACCAAAACCTGGTTATGTCCTCCCACTACAGGTACTCAATATGCTAAGGACTATAAATTTACAGTTAGTAATTCTATCAGGAAATGTTCTGCATGAGTGGTTTTAATTTTTAGCTGACTACCAAGAAGTAATAGACAAAGAAATAGGTGTTTGAATCCTTAAATATCCAATATATATATAGGAAGATATTTAATCATTGCACTTGTTTCACCTTTAAAGTAAGATTGATCCAACTAGAGCAATTAAAATTTCAGGCATCTAGTATCAGCTACTCAGCTCCCCAGGTGATCCATCCAACCCTAAGAGGAACATTTGGGAATATTTACTAAGTTTACCAATCCAAGAATTCTACCAAAGATTAGCTACCTTAGCACGTGTTTATTATTATGACAAATAATTTTGTCCCTCTATTCTTTATGCCAAAATATACTTAGTAAATTAAATCTGTCCTCATTAAAAACTTTTTTCCTATTCTCTTAGAATAAACAATGTATTTGATAGACCATTAATATTACTTTGTGCTCTTTGATCACTGTTGGCAATTAACTAATAACTCAGGGAATTTATGTGGCGGACCATTTCATAGGTGTGCAATAAATGCATTATTGACTATACTGACACTCCCTCCCCTTATTACAAATGTGTTATCTAAATAGATTATCTGCATGTGCTCTTGATTGTGACTTTCATTGGTATGCTTCATTAAGGAGTCTTTTTTAAAAATGTAATCATTGCAGCTTTTATCTGGGCTTCACAGCTTTCAATGAAGCCACCAAACTGAAATTGCATTACTGTTTTTCAAATATAAATCTCTAGTAATTTTTACTATGTTTCTTTGGTTTCTTTATTCCCTAGTAGCTATAAGGTGACAAATAACTAAAGCTTTTGACTAATTTTTTTTAAAAACAGTGTGCTTCCTTCAGTTTCATTAGTAATTCTTCTATTTCTTATCTTTTATTCATCACAAATAACTTTCTCACCTTTAAAACTTTGTAATTGGTCTCAAAGCAGTATATTCAGGTAGGTTTGAAAATTAGCACTGAAACACGAGAAAGTAATATATTTAAAAATTACTGAATATCTGGCACCTGCCTTCTCATCAGTGTTTGTTCTAATTTTTGCGAATTATTATGTACTTTGTTCATGACATATAAAGCAGCACAAAGATTAAAGCTTGACATTCAAGTCAACCTGCAGAGACGTATCTTGTTAAGCAGCCCTTTTGAAAAAAAGAATTATTTTTAAGAAAAATAATTAATAGTGCACATAAGACCTGACGCCTGAATCAAAATGCATTCACATTCTGTTTTCCTGTAAAGAAAAGGCTGTAAAGGAAATCTCTTTGATTTGTTCATTCCATCATCCAAAGAATTTTGTCTAGTTTGCCATATCTGAGAAGTATTTATCAAAATTATTTTCAAAGATCAGAAGGAATAAAAACTCCCTAAGCAATTTATTTCATTATTTAGCGTTTTCACATTTAGATTTTTCATCCCTGCGTGCTTATAATTAATTTCTGTATTTCCAATTGAAGCTCATTTTAATGAACCACTTTATGTAAGCAGTTTAAAACTAAGTACTGTACTCTGACTTAATACATAGTATAGTTTTTAACTTAATGGCTTCTGGGAACGTCATGATTTCCCTGATGCCACTGAGGTTTATACGTAATCACAAGGACAGCATAAAAGCTTTTCAGTAGGTTGACTAAACAGAACACATTCCTCTCATTCTGCTTCTTAATGTAACTTGTCATTCTTCCATATTTGATATTTTCAATACAGTAAGACCAATAAAAATATTTAAATTAAATACCTACCATAGATAATCAACAAAATCCTTCCTTTCTTCATAGCTCAAAGAAATGTTTCTTTAGCTTTTTTACCTTGACAGAAATAAACTAAACATTTTACCAGGTTTATTTTTGTTAACATGTTTGGTACTGTTAAATTAGTATAGTAGAGAAAAGAAAAAAACATGTAAAGAAATGAGAAAGAAGTGAATAAAACCAACTAAATTATTCTCTTGTTGATGCAAGGCAATGAAAATAAGAAGTGACAGTCACAGGCCAATATTCCAGCTGTCATACGTGATTTCTTGCAAGCAAGATGTGACTTTAAAACCCATCAAAGTTTTCCCCCCGTTTGATTTAAAAACTACTTACCTAAAGGCTGCATCAGAAAAGCTTTTTCTATCCAGCTTGGTTTTTTCACCTTTTTTAACCTGTTTCATACAATACAAAACCAAGATTTTCTAAATTTTTTTTGCATGAGAATTGGCCTAGTTATTAAGATACAACTTCAACGTCTTGTGCCGAAATTTGTCGGACCAATGTTTGTGTGCAAAATTACTGGTGAATTCCCATTTCTTACTTTCTTTAATGAGATGTTTCCCCCAACAGCAAACCATGACATTTTCACTGAAAGGATCACTAAAATATAATCAATAGAATTAATATTAACAATAAAATTATTCTTTACATTTTTTTTACTCATATTTAGGATTTTATTTGGTGGGGTTTTTTTCAGTTGGTTGTTTGATATTTTTGTTTCTAAAATAATTTGTGACAACTTTTTAATTAATGAATATTCAGTAGTTTATCTTCGCATCAGTTTTCAGAAGTTGATAAAGAAAGCCATGTCGGCTGCAACACAGTGAGGTACTTAATTTGGAATCTAAGTATTTATGGGAAAAAAGTCTCACTATGTCGTGTGATACATATTCAAAACTGAGAATGACCTCTGAGATTCTTTCTAAAGAAGATTAATAATCATGCTTATCTGTCACTATTTGAGAGTGTCAAAATAGGTCAGACAACCTCCAAAGCATTATGAGATACCTGTATCTTATCTTGATCTTGTAAGAGAGCTTCTGGGACTATCATCAACACTTTTACCACAGTAGGAAAAAGTAATTCTAGGTGTAGTCTAGAACTGGAAAAGGCCTTCCAAGCCATCTATGCAATCTTTTATTGTGCAAAATCATTTATATAGTAAGTCTAAAAAAAGTTTATTCATCCTCTTTCCCTCCATCAAACATTCGTGACTAATTTCTAAAGAAAATATGTTACCAGCAAAGAAACACGTCAGAGGGTTTCACTTATTTCAGCTGAAGCTAAATCTCTTCTAAAGAAATACAAGCCTTTTCCCAAAAGTTAGAACTCCTTTATTCCTTCCATTCTCTGGTATGGTCTTTTTCCCAAACGTGTTAGGTTAACACTGTCTGGCTGCCAGATCCCCATATTCAGCTGTCTCATGCCTCCTCCTCAATAGCAGATGAAAAAAGCTCTAGGAGCGAGATAAAGGCAGTGGGATCCCTTAACAATTGCCAGCACAGGTAAGACAAACTTCACTGGAAAAAATAATTTAATTTATTGCCAATTAAAGTTGGGTAGCGAGAAACTAAGACAAAAAGCTAAAATACCTTCCTGCCACCCGTATCACTTCTTCCCAGGTTCAACCTCACTCCTTCAGTCCGGAGTCCTCTATCTCCTTCCCCAGCTTCCCAATCAGCAGAAGGAGGATGTGGAATGGCAGGTTGTGGTCAGTTTGTAACAGTTCCTCTCTGCCACTCTTTACTCACACTTTTGCCCTCCACCAGTGTGGGACCTGTAGCACAGACTGCAGTCCTTCAATATAAGCTTGCTCCAGCATGAGTCCTCTGTATGGAATGCAGTTCCTTTCAGATGAAGTCTGCTCCAGAGCGGACCTTTCTCAGCCTGCTGTGCGGATGTTTGTTCCCATGTGATCCCTTCAATGCACTGCAGGGAAATACCTGCTCATCTTTCATCCTCTCCATAAGCTGCAGGGGAACATCTATTCCAGTGCCAGGAGCATCTACTCCCCCTCCTTCTCTCACCTTGGCTGTTTCTCATATTTCTTTTCCCGCTCATTCTTCACACTGCCAGGCAGCATTTTTCCTTGTCTTGAGCACATTATCACAGAAGTGCCAGGCTCATCTATGCTCTGCGGTGGGTCTGATGGAGCTGTCTGGAGCCAGCTGTGTCCAGTATGAGGCAGCCCTGGGCCCTCCTCACTGGGGCCACCCTTGCAGGACTAAAATCTTGCCCCAGTAAATACATAAAAAAAATTGTCAAATTATTTTATATCACACAAGAAAATACTCTTGATATAATTGCAGACCTATCCTAGAAGAGTGTTCAGTGCTAGCCTCCAGAAGAATCTGTTGTCTTCTACTGAAAAGAAGTAAGTCATATAGGTGCAGGCGGTACACACCATTCAACACAGGTATAGAAGAAACTCAAGCTTTGAATTCATAAAATTAATAGGTTATTAAGAACTTGAAATAATCAAGCTAAATAAATTTTTCTGATTCATTGGACAAAACAAAATTACGTGAATTGTTTTTTTTTAGCACACCTGAAGAATGCATACTTATGATACACTTTAAGAAGATATGAAGAGAGCATTTTACATGATATGGCATCATTAATAATCTCCTAGTAAAGGCACACAGAAATTGCATAGTCTGAAAAATGTGCAGCTTCTAATTAATGTTACTGCTTAGATAGCTAGGTAAATAAGATCATACAAATAATTGAAATTGCCGTATACAATTTTGTTGTCATACTTCCTGTACCCTCTTCACCTGCATCAATCAAAGGTCACAGAATCGTAGTAGAACTAAATTTTTCTTTATAAATGTAAAGACTTTATTTGAACATAAGTAACAACCCCCTGATATATAACTTCTAATTCTTTGGTCTTTTCAGACCTTACATTCCAGTCACCTAGCAAAATACAGTAGACGTTTCTGCTCTATTGCTGAGCAAAGCATACTTTCTGACAGATCTAACTTGCCTTTCAAGTTTGACTATTACTGGTCTGGATCTAATAACAGTGCTACACATTGACTTGTTGCCTTCCTTAATATTAGATCTGGAAACCCTATTTATTGCAAAATATAATTTCTTAAGACAGGAAATGACACAAGTGCTTACTGTCTGCAACCCAAATTTCATCACTGTTAGGTAAATGCTTTGCCTTCTAGAGAAGTAAATCATTGTAATTGGTTTTCTGTCTGAGGTAACAAATAATGTAATTGTACTAATCAAAGTAGAATAGGATGGACTGCAAAGTCCCCATTCCAATATAGTTTATTCTTACAGATTTTTATGGGAGTTACAAATTCTGTCAGATAAAGGGTTGAATGAAGTATCTAGGATGTTCTCCAAATTTAAAGGCGGGGTCAAATCTGCCTCATATATTAATACTGAGGAACTTATATTCATTAAAATGGCCAATATATCCAAATTATCAATAAAATACGTAATACATTCAAAAGCAGATAAGGGATTTTATTTTCTTTTTATTAGTATTATTCTATATGAACATTCAATCCACCTATATGCATCTAAATGTATCTAAAATAAGGAACCTTGGAGACTTTTAAGGTCTTGCTTTTTACAATACAGAGAATTTAACCACCTTAGAAAATCATTGTGTTCTATGCCAAAAATTTACCTCTGCTGGGAAAACCAATCATAGCTTAATTACAAAACTGAAAGAGACCATTCTTTTGTTAGCTTTTGGAGGAAAGGTTTGCTGACTTGAAACCCAGATAGCATTGTGAATCTGACTATTGATCAACAAGGAAGGAAACTTTTGCTGCTCTTTATAAAGTTGTTACAGACACAATTTTGTGCACCTAGCACTGGCTGCATTTTGAATATACCTTCCTAATCCACAATCTTTGTATTCCAGAAGGTATCCTCAAGTAAGTCATAGAAGACAGAAGCAGGAGATAAGATTAAATAACTAGATTTACACAAATGAAAACATGTTCCTACTTGTTTATTCATATTTTCAGCATCCCTAAAAAATTATCTACAAATCTTGGGCATCTAAATTAGTAAATGCCTTTTGATAAAAGGTACACTGATGCCAGAGTTTAAATGACCTGCCCACATTCTCCAGAGCTGTCAGATAGGTGGTTTTCACAAATGCAAAATTTCACCAGAGGGGAACAAGGAAGCAAGCAAGAAAAAAAAACTAAGGATTTCTTTTCTGTTCTGCAAGACACTGCTGAACAAGCAAAAAAATATATTGAATATTTTGAAACAAAATGCAATGGCCATATTTTTTACTGCGAATGTTGAGGGGGTTTGTTGTTGGTTTTGTTTTTTTTTTATTTTATTTTGGCTTTAAAGACTGTAGGTAAAGCTATTTATAAATAGTAGAAAGGATCTAGTATTAGGTTTAGATGCATATAATTCTAGTTAGGAAACAATAGGGGACCCATGGAAAATTACAAGCAACAGGAATGCACTGAACCACAAATATATATATGTATATACTTGCTTTCTGTCACTTGAGGAAACATCTATGTGAATGTCATATAATTCAGGTTGTTTGTAGAAGTCTCACAGATGACAGTTTAAAGTGGATTATTAATGAGTCGCTAAGTCAGACTGTTGTTGTTCATGCTTTAAATTGCAGGAATGCTGCACATGCACATGTTTCCAGTACCAGCTAAAAGGACCTACCCATATCCTTTAGTAACTCACTTGTAGTTGCTTGCCTAGAAAGACAGATTGCTTAGCTACCTAGTAAGTAACTTGATATAACACAAACCTACAGGTTTGAGTTAACAGACTTTTAATATTGTTTCTCTAAATTTTGACTAATCTATGAAAAGGCTGCAGATATTTTAAAATCAATGTGCAGGAAAACTGAGGGAATGTTATCCCCTTTCTGCAGGTTTCTTGGTTGATTAGAAGCTCTGTTCTATATAAATAATTTAAAAGCCTAAAGGAAGTGAACTGGAAGATTTAAGACAACTAAGCTTAAACTTGTGATACTGTCGACTCAAATTCTGCTGACACTTCAACTAAGGTATGGAAAAGGTTCAGATGTGTTATGAGCATCTTGCTTTTAGAGTATTTAGGGTCTTCTATTAAATGCAAGCTTTGTTCTCAGTGCAGAAACAAGGTGTAGCACTGCCTTAGCCAGTGCTTATGCCTTATAACTACATGTTTCAGGCTGTACTCGTGATTGTTCTTCCTCTCTTTCCACTGAATTTCCAATCTATTTTTATATGCAGTAACACAAACTGAACATGAAACACTGTTTTTGCCAGCATGAACTGCTTTGCTAAGAGCAAAAATGGATATGAACCTGCTCTGACACAAATAAATTAAATCCAGTTTTCCCATTACCTGGATCAGGGCTTTAATTACTAGATTATTAAGCATACATGCTAATGTCCTTTATGAGAAAGTCCAGAGAGTTCACTGTGCATCTCCAAAAGCCAAACAAATATAGGAAAAGGGTACTGATATTTCATCCTCTGTGTGAGTGCTGTGAGGACTCAGTGCCACCCACTGGTATGAAGCGGTTCCAGACACTGGAGTCAGACCAGGGGTGTGGGTGCCCATAGCCATGAGCTTCAGCTACTGAAGCCAGTGGGTCCTCAACATCAGCTGCTGGAGCCAGTGGGGGTCCTTAATCTCAATCCACTGTGGCAGGCATATTGTGTGTCTGGACAACTAGCTGCCGGGGGAACTGGGGTGAGTGAAGTGAATGAGGGGCTCAACATTGGCAGCTAAAGTGGGATCACATGGCCCTCACAGCCTGTGTGCCTGGTCTCAGCTTCTGGGCAGGTGTAAGTATCTGTATCTTCTCCAAACCCAGTGTGCATGGGGTGTGCCTGTGTATTCATCAATAAACTTCAAGCTGGACTTGCCAGTGAATAGGGGAGCTGAGCGGTGTAGGGGTGACAGGAATGGGGGGTACTGACAGGAACTGAGTCAGTTCATAATGCTGCTCCTACCTCCTCACACTGTTCCCTGGCTTCAGCCTGGGGTCCCTTCCACAGCCCTTCACAAGCTGTGCTCTGATGTGAGCCTTTCCCACAGGCTGTAGTCTTCAAGAACTGCTCTAGTGTGGATCCTTTCTATAGGGTATAGTTCTTCAGGGAGAGACTGCTCCAGGATCGGTTACACACAGACCACAGTTCTTGCCAGGAGCCTGCTCTGGCAAGGGCTCTCCATGGGCTGCAGCTTCATTCAGGGCACTGCCTGCCTGCTTGTGGGAACCTCCACATGCTGAAGAACGGATATTTGTACTGCTGTGGTCCTCCATGGGTTACAGAAAGACTATGTGCTTCATGATGGTCTTCTCCATGGGCTGCAGCAGAATTTCTGCTCCAGCACCTAGAGCACATCCTCCCCCTCCTTCTCTCACCTGCGACTGCAGAGCTGTTTATCACACGTTTTTCTAACTACTGTCACACAACTGCTCCACAATGTTTTTTACTCTTTCTTGAATATGTTGTCATAGAGGTGCCATCATAGTACCTGCTAGGCTCAACTATGCCTTGTAGTGGGTCCCTTTTGGAGCCAGCTGGAACTAGCTCTGTCTGGCACAGGACAGACTCTGCTTTCTTCTCAAAAAGGCCATCCTTGCAGTCCCTCCGTTGCCAGCAGCTCAACACATATACCCAATATAGTACCTATCTGTTTTTATCAGGCGTTTAATACAGACCTCAGAAATTCATGAAATTCACCATTAAGTATATGGCCTTTGTGCTAAAGCAACTATCTCAGTCAAAAATTGGCTCTGGATTTAAACTTCAAGTAATGGAGAAACTAGCATTCTTTGTTTTTCTGTAGTTTCTAAGTATCCATATCAAGCAGTGGTCTTGTTGGATAGAAGAGTAAGGCATACTCTCCAACAAAGTAAGGGATGTCATCGTTTACAGGAAGTAAATCCACATGAATCTTGCTAACTTGCTAACATCCATCTGTTGTTCTGGAATATAAAAACAAATGTGTGGAGTTTTTTTTGGGTTTTATTTGTTTATTTGAGTTTGGGTTTATTTTCTCATTTATATGAACATCTGAACCATATGAAACTCAGTTTATTTTTTTGAATACAACTATTGAAACAAAAGTTTCTTAGATCATGGGCTTGAAAAGTAAGACTTTTAAAAGTGGCTTTTTCAAATACTTAGGTGATAAATTGAAATTTGATGGGTATATATTTTCCTATTTTTGTCTAGCACAAATAGGCTCATTCAGAGAATACTGTACATTATGGTACTTTTTACTATTACTTAAATGTTTCAAGTCATTCAAATTAGTCTGTATCCTTTTCATTTTAACTCAGTACAAATCTAAACTGCATTTCAGTAGTGTAAAGCATTGTCTCAAAAATGTTATGGTTCTTATATGATATCCTGTTCTCTTTGAGGAGAAGGCTTACTGCCAAAGAACCTGGTGTGGATATACACTGAATATGGACTGCAAGAGGGCAAACATGGAAATTGGTCCTGTAGCTCTGGTAGATGTTAAAGGCTTATTAAACAAAATTTCCATGGGTATACTTTAAAAGAGATGGGGGGTGGGGGAGAGAAAGAGGAGTCAGTTTCGTGTTGAAATTGTTTGAAACACGTCAACTAGGAGAAAGTTTAATTATTTCATTACACGTTAAACTATTGACAAATGTAATATTTATTTTACTTTAGAAATTTGTAAACTTTTGGAAACATAATTTAAAAAAATAACCAAACCCCAGTAATTCTAGAAGCACACTTTCAGTTGAAAAATTGCTCTGATAGCTCTAATTTAGTTTACCATTTTCTTCGGATGTGGTTTTCAGTTGTGAACACCTTTCTAAGTTTGAAAATTATATTATTAAATCCAAATTTTTTTCACTATTGAAGCAGAAAAAAGAATAGAATTTGCATCCAATCAAAAAAGGGTAGAAAACTTCCTATAACATGCCTTTTGTTCCTTCCACAACATGACTGCAAGCATACCTAAGACAGAATAGAAAAAAACAGAAAAGCTGTTAATGTAGTCTATGATTCTTTGCTACAATCAAAATACCTCTTTCATAAGTAAATGCTAGCCCTTTTCACAGAGGACTACTATTTTATAGAGGCAATTATAGACCGCCAGGGAATCACTAAGACTGAAAAAAATACATATGCACAAAAAAAAACCCTACAAAATACTGTAAAAATACGCTCTATAATGCATATGGTTACCAAAAACTACTGGTCAAAAATTTGAGGTGTCATTGCTGTATGTTATATAGAGTCATTAAATTCTGACTGTGCAAAGATTTATATATTTTTTTAGATAAATTAATTGCTCATTAAATAAATAGAATGACTTTTGATTTCATGAACAGGGAATTCAGAAAAGTGCTTTTATGATACGTACTTGTTTATATTCAGACTAAATAGCTCTGATATGCAAATGTAATTCCAAAAAAAGTAGAAAACATCTACCTGCATAGCAGTCCTGAATGTTTATTAGTGGAATTGTAAAGAATATACTATAACAAAATTTAGATCAGTAACATCACATGACAAGATTATATTTGTATAAAATAAAGTCTCTTTTTTGCAATTTAAATTACTTTGACTGGAATTTTAAATTGCTTGAACTTAGTTCTTCTTTGATATAATAATGAATAAAGATTCATCTATGCTAGATGCTTTTTGTTGACGTTTCAGCTTCTAGTTCAAAAGATAAGGTCTGAAATACTTTTACTGAAAATGTTTTAAATAGGAGCTGCCAACCTGTTTCTAGACATCAGCATGTCAATTGCATTTTCTTATTCAGTCTGCCTTGAGAAATGACTGTTCCAGGGAACTGCCTCTTACCTAACGCTGCATGTTTCCTCAGTGGAGATCAAGTCTGTATTGCACAGTGATAAACCTTTATTCCAAACAGAACCAAATAGGGATTTAACTTTGACAGAAAAATATAGTTGCATCTAATGTGAATATACAGCAATAGTTATATTTTCTGGAAATGAAATTTCCTATTAGCTGGTTTATGTTTAGCTTCTTTAAGTATGGCTTCAGATAGCTATGAGCTGTCCAACAATAAAAAGGTGTAATAATAAGCTGTTCGGGGTTTTTGTTTGGGTTTGTTGGTTTGGTTTTTTTTTGGTTGTTGGTTTGTTGTTGTTTTTTTGTCTGTTTGCTTGTTTTGTTTTCATTTACTAGTGAATGTAATGATGTGTCTTTTATTAGTTTGCGTTGTATGTTTTATTTTAATAGGAATTGCAGGAATATTCCAGGAATATATCCAGGAATATATGTAAAATAAAATTCTGATCAGTGTTAAGATTGAAAGTTCAATTTTAAAAGGAAAACTAACTTTTGGAAAACAAACATTTGCTTCGACCCTTACTACTATTGCTGTTTATTCAGTCCAGTTTAATTACATTTGAACTCTGGCATCTGACTCAGCTATCATCCTTAGTATATTGATATGCCGACACACAAGTGAATCCCTTTAACTTGGAAGCATAGAAGCTAGGTAGCTTGGCAGTGTTTATCAACACTTCATTCAAACATGAGTGAAAAAAACCCAAGTGTTGCTTTTTAGTGTTTTGATCTTTTCAGCCTCTTTGTTTAGATTCTTAAAGCTGCTTTTAGTCTCTTAGGCTGCTGCTACCAACAGCATCAATTCCAGTAATGTACTGACTAACAAAACCAAACACAATGCAAACACACAGAGAAGTCCATGTAAGAATAACACATAGATTAAATTTACAAAAGCCAGGAAAACCACAGGAGAAAAGTATTTCAGTAGGAATTGAAATGTTGAAGGCCTGTAGGCTGAGGCATGCCCTCCATTGACTGTAATGACAATAATCAACATAAAACACTTCAGATACACATTACTGGATTTTTCTTTTTTTGGCTTTGATATTAATTCTTAAATAAATTGCCATTCTGTTTTAAGTGCTAAAATAACTTGTCTGGTTGGAGTTATGCTGCCATTAACAGTGGTCTCAGGTTGACTTCTGCTATGCCTGTGCAGTTCTCTGGTCTATAGATAACGGTATTCTTCTGTGTTTTAATTTCCGAATTTCTCAATGGAAGAAGAAATACTATGTTACATAATTGCCCTCTTATTCAGCAAATATGGGCTTACTTGGAGGTAAATTCAATCAGGGCTGTGGAGAAGGATGATAGTCACTGTTTTCTCCCACTTTTCTTTGCTTTTCTGGTTGTGTTGCCATAAAACAGGTATAAACAGAATATATCTGCGCTCCTATTGTTCCACGTGATTAAACAATATTCAAAGCTTTGTGGTTAGCATTAAAAATTACCGTTAAGAGTGATAATTGCTTTTATCTGGTACATATCTGTAGAGCTTTTGCACATAAAAAACACACTGCCTATTTGTGTTAGGAAAATTGAATCAGTCTACGTTTGCAACTCTCAATCTCCAGTTCCTGTTATCATTTAACGTTCAAAGGTTCATTTGCTTAAATTTGTTTTGCAAACATTCTAACATTTTAAAAGGTTTTTTTTTTTTTTTTTTTCTTTTTGTTCCGGTTTCATATTGCATTCTTTTTTCTTTCTATTTTTTTTTTTTTTTTTTTTTTTTTTATTTCCCTTATCATTTAGTATTTTTGGCAGGTTTGGTTTTACTCCATCAGATACTGTTTCTCTACAGCCATGGAAATGTAGCACGTATTAAAACCTTTTTGCCATGTTTAAGCCCAACCGGTAACAGAACTACACAGCCACTTGCTCACTCCCCCACTTTCTTCCCCCCTTGCTCCTGGAGGGATGCAGAGGAAAATCATAAGAATGTAACTCCCACGGGTTGAGATAAGAACAGTCCAGTAACTGAGGTATAGCACAAAACTACTACTGCTACCACCACTACTACTACTACTACTACTACTACTACTACTACTACTACTACTACTAAAGGAAATAACAAGGGGAGAGAATATAAAACTAAAAGGGAAAAAGGAAAAGAAAACAATAAACACAAGTGATGAACAATGCAAATATTCACCACCCGCCAACTGCTACCCAGCCTGAGCTGAGCAGCAATCTGGGGTTTCCGGGTAACTCCCCACACTTTATATACTGGGCATGACATGGTGTGGCATGGAATACCCCTTTGGCTAGTTTGGGTCATGTGTCCTGTCTCTGCTTCCTCCCAGCTTCACATGCCCCTTCTCACTGGCAGAGCATGAGAGACTGAAAAGTCCTTGATCAGAATAAACGTTACTTAGCAACAACTAAAAATATTGGTGTGTTATCAGCATTGTTCTCAGACTAAAAGCAAAACCACAGCACTGTACCAGCTACTAAGAAGGAAAAAAATAACTGTTACTGTTACTGCTGAACCCAGGACACCTTCTTTTCTTTTCTTTTCTTTTCTTTTCTTTTCTTTTCTTTTCTTTTCTTTTCTTTTCTTTTCTTTTCTTTTCTTT
>JARCZZ010041454.1:0-24041 GCA_030323915.1 Brotogeris chrysoptera
TGTTGAGGACACCAGAACCGCACACAATACTCCAAGTGAGGTCTCACGAGAGCAGAGTAGAGGGGCAGGATCACCTCGTTTGTGACCTGCTGGTCACACTCCTTTTGGTGCAGCCCAGGATACGGTTGGCTTTCTGGGCTGCAAGTGCACACTGCTGCCTCATGTTAATTTCCTCATCAACCAACACCCCCCAAGTCCTTCTCCGCAGGGCTGCTCTGAATCTCTTCTCTGCCCAGCCTGTAGCTGTGCCTGCAGTTGCTCCGACCCAGGTGTAGGACCTTGCACTTGGCATGGTTAAACTTCATCAGGTTGGCATCAGCCCTAGAAAAGTATTAGGCCATGAATAATTTCAATATAGTTTGTGATTCTTGAGGTAACACACCTCGCATCACACTCTTTCTATTTCCTTCCCAGACCTATGTGAACACTACCCTATACGAGAAGTTTACTTACGCAGGCATTGATTGCTCCGCTGAAGAAGCTGCTTAAGACAGGAGAAATCTTCATTCGTCAATGACATATTGAAGAAATCCCAGACTCAATCTGCTGGAGCCCGAAATGTGATGTGCTGTGTAGAACTGTGTATAGCTCTAACTGTATATAATACAGTGATACTGTTTTACTACAGATATGTATGTGTATATCCCACAGCAACCTCTGCTTCCACAGGCTGCAGAAATGTATATACTGTTCAGAGTAGGAATAGACTGAAGTCATGAAATATGCCATTTCATATGCAGGTTTTTCTTTTTTTCCTAGTTTGTAGATATAGTGTATACATGCATATTTGTAATGCATTAGGTATTGCCATCTTAGATATTTTGATACTTTTGAAGAGCTACTGATAGTAAATGGGGATATTACTGCAGCATTGTGTAGACATTTCATTGTGATTCAAACACAAATGCTAAGCTCAACGTGACAAGGGGAATTGCAAGCAGATGTCAATCCAGTATGCTCATCAAGGATAATTAATAATTAAGACTCCTATTTGAATGTAGAAGTGAGCTAGTGGAAATAATCTGTTACAAAATTCTATCGACACTTGTAAGATGGAAGGCATGCTGTGGTTCTTTCATTGTCCCGTTTAACGGTCAGTGTTTGCCTAGATGCAAAATAAGCATATGTTTTGAAGTGTTTAATGCTACTGGGGGGTAGCCATACAGCAATTATCATGAAGCATAAGATTGAGAAACATGCTACATATTGTAAAACATTTTTACAATTAGTCTGGCTATACATGGGGCTTATTCAATTTGTATTTAATAATTTCACTGCATAATTATAAATTACTACCTATTATGTACAAGCAGGGCTTGCTCACTTTTACTTATTTTACCCCTTATGCAGGCTGTATTCTGATATGGCCTTTCAAAAATACTGTACTGAAACGCTACAGAACAATGATATTTGGCCTGCCAGAAAGTTCTTCTAGTCCTTAGGATAGACAAATAGATTTAGGATTGGCCTGAGCTTCTGGTATCAAGTCAACAGTGTGGGATCCTGTAGACTTACCCTATTAAAACTTCACTTATCAGCTAACCTCATGCTTTGAACATATATTCTCCCCACACCCCACCCCGTAACTCACAAGCTCATAACTGACCACCAGACCACAGGGGCTCGGGAGATCAGGTAACAACCCCTCCCCAAGACTTGAAGGAAGATGCTAGAGAGAGTAAGAAAAGAAGGCTTCCCCTTCTAACACTCTGCGCCTGAGTATAATATTAGTTACAAGGCAGGGATATAACAGCAGTGATATAATGTTACTACAGAGTAACACAACTGGAATGTGCCAGGCTGACTCAAACAGAAGCTCCAAGAGCCTCATTAAAAGGCAGTAAGTCAAAAAACAAGGGTGCTGAGATCACTCACGTGGTCCTGAGATAAGCAGAACTTGCACTGTAAGAACAGGTGGCAGGTACAAACCAGAATTTTACAAAGAGCATACAGATTCACTGGACCAAAAAACAACTCTAACATGGAAAAGAGAAACAAATTCCACCATATTTTCCAGGAAAAAGCTACTTGGCTAGGCCTTTTTGAAGTATGGGCATTGCATTTTGCAGTCCAACCATGTTCCTACATGTCAGTGAGGTGAATAGGAACAGACCTCTATGAGTGTTTTCTAGGCAGCCAGGCAAAACTAACAACTGTTAGAACTGCTCTGCTTTCTGTACAGAATTTTTCACGTGTCCAAAGCAGTTCATTGTCTCACACATTCCTAATAAGCAGACACAACTGACTATTCTGCTACATTATGTGATCCCCTTCTTCTGTGGCAAATCTCTACCTGGACCAAAATGCCACATAAAGAAAAAAATCAGTGTCACTTTTACCCTATAAGTCTTAGTATTGTCTGCATTTTAAGTGCTCAAATCTCGCTGTAAATTTAGCTGAAGAGCATTTAAGTGCCCTTATAAATGTTCTTCATATTTTCTTTTAACATTGTGGCACACATTAGATTTCTAAACAGTAGAAATGATTTTTTTTTTGTTTTAAATTGCTATTTTAAAAATACACAAAAGAAAACAACTCAAATACAGAGCTTTAGATGTATCTATTCAGTCTATACACCAGAGAACGACAGGTATTAGAAACGTTCACTAGCTCTGTCAAAGTCTCAGATAGACTAATTGCTTCTATACTTGCAATGTGTGCTGGCTATCCCAGGTTCAAGTAGCTAGATTTTACTGCCTGTTGCCTAGCACTGGAAAGCCTGATTTATGGCAGTAGGTGGCATAAAAAAAATCTTCAGTTTAACCATTAGCAGGTTTTATGTTCTGCCTTTCACAGCACATTACATTAATTCCCAAATCACCTCCTTCCCAAATATCTTCCGCTTGTTTCTGTGCTGTGAAGAGCATAGTGCCAGCAGTTTTCCATTATTTCAAACACCCTATGTCCTAACATTCTTCATACACCTCAGTCTATTTACATCTGCTGGTATCTACATGACTTTAGAGTTATCATCAGATATTCCCCATGTTGTCTTTCAGTATTGCAGCGTCAGTTTTCCCATATTCTCTCACACACAGTTATCCAGCTCGTACTCAGTACAAGTTTTTGTTTAGGAAAGAAAGGAATCGTTTCAGACAAGCGGAGTTTGCCATGCTTTGAGGAGCATGTGACACAGAATAACAGGTAACTGCTTATAATCAACTATCTACAGTTTGAAAACAAATGATCAGCCATGTGATCAGAGAAAATGGACCCTCTAAGAAGACAAAGGCAGGCAGCCTTGACAAAACTTCTCCTAAGCTTTTTGCCTCACCATACTCAACTTCCGTTTAGCTCAACAGCTCTGATTGTTCAACGGTCTAAGTGCAGACAAAACTTAAACTCCTTAATATGTCCAAAACTCAAGAGCCACAGAAGAACACAGTCTGCTTGGCAGGAAAGCTAAGAAAGGATCTGAGAACGGACGTCACTGGCTAGTGTAATGCAGGGTTAACTAGATACCATTGTGAGGGCAGAAGTAATAAAAACTCCAAATAAGCACCTTTATCTTCATTAGAACAGCTGAAAAGTAAGGTATGACTACCCTTTGTGGTGTCTAAATTCAGATGATCCACTTAATGGTTGCAATTCTCCCACCCCTCAGTAATGGAAAAGTATGCACACAACTGGTGTTAAATAATGTGGATATTTAATTCTTACTTCTCTGTGGGCAGATTTTGCCTGACACAACTTTAAGGTCAAACACAGGCCCTCTCCACTACCTAAAATATAATGGTCAGGCATTTCTGAAAGTAAAATACAAATTGCTGACTATTACATACATCTCATCAAAACATATAAATACCTGGTGGAAGGAAGTAAGTCAGATGGAAGCAGCCTCTTCTCAACAGTACCCAGTGACAAGATGAGAAGCAGCGAGCATAAACAGAAATTTAGGAAATTCCAGTGAGGGTGGTCAAGCCATGGAAGAGGTTTTGCAGTGTCTCCACCTTTAGAGATATTCAAAATCTGACTGGCCACCACAAAAGACTAGGCCAGATGATCTCCCCAGATGCCTTCCAATCCCAGCTATACAGTGGTTCTGGGAGCTCTGCAAGATGCAGGAAGGAAAACTCAGAACGTAAACAGAGATCCAGCTTAGCAGCATGAGCAACTAAATTACAAAGGCATAGCTCAGCCGTGGTCAAACACAAGTGTTCCCCCTTACTCCTAATTCCCTCCCTGTGAGGGTATACAACAGTTGCTGCTCCCAACACACAATTTTGCCTTTCCCCAGGTCACATACTGATCACCCATTCCCATGTGCAAGGCAACTCATTTGACACAGGGAAATGCTGATTAAAGAACAGTTGAAACAAAACAAGCCAAACTGCTCCAGTCTGTAATTCATAGTCTTCAATCAAGTAAACCTAGTGTGGTGTTTCCTTATACTACTTCAGAGCTCTTTCACATATTCACTTAAGAGCACAACATGATACAGATGATGGCATTCTTACCACAGGAGCCAATACTTTTAGCAAGTCCCTCTAAATAGTGGAGATCCAATCAGACCACAACAGTCTCCCATATCTCCAAAACATAAGCTAAATTTCCAGCTTCTGGCAACTAAGTACCATGGAGCCACTCACCACTACACCCCGCTTGGTGTGGTGGAAAGCATAATCAGGGAAAAAAACAGAACAGTAAAACCCACTGGTTGAGATAAGAAGAGCTTAATTCAAATAAAGTACAATATAATACTAAGGGAAATAACAAGGACAGAAATATAGAACAAAGAGGGAAAAAAAACCAAAGCAAAACAAACCCCCAACAATAAACAGCAGTGCTGCACAATACGATTGCTCACCACTTGCCAACTGATACCCAGCCTCACCTAAGCAGTGATCTAACCCTTCCAGGTGACTCCCCTCAGTTTATATACTGGGCATGATGTGCTGTGGTATGGAATACCTCTTTGGCTAGTTTGGGTCATGCGTCTTGTTTCTGCTTCCTGCTGGCTTCTTGTGCCCTCCCTCAGTGGCAAAGCATGAGACTAAAATTCCTTGATCAGGGTAAGTGCTACCGAGCAACAACTACCATCGTTGTTCTCAAACTGAAACCAAAACTCAGCGCTGCACCAAAGAAATCTTCCCTGTGAGAGTGGTGAGACAGTGGCACAAGTTGGCCAGAGAAGCTGTGGCTGCCCCATCCCTGTCAGTGTTCAAGGCCAGACTGGAAGGGCCTGAGGCAACATGGTCTAGTGGAAGGTTGGGTTGGAAATAGGTGAGATATAAGGTCCATCCTATGGTTCTTTCCTAGCCAAAACTAGAACACTAACTCCGTATCACTGATAT
The DNA here is from genome assembly GCA_030323915.1 of Brotogeris chrysoptera. Classification (NCBI taxonomy): domain Eukaryota; kingdom Metazoa; phylum Chordata; class Aves; order Psittaciformes; family Psittacidae; genus Brotogeris; species Brotogeris chrysoptera. Next base: position 5,295 of record JARCZZ010041454.1, read on the forward strand.
ACATGGGCAAGAGAAAAGTATGCTTATGGGCAACCCAGCATCAGAGAGATGGCAGCAATATGACTCAGAGCTAAGTCACTGTTCCAATTATTAACTGCTCTTACATTCACACCAGGTTTCAGTTTTTCTGAAATTTAATCACTTTCAGCATCAAAAGACTGTTTATTTTGAAATAATTACAATAGTTAGTATCTAAAATTTTACTTACTGTGCACATTATTATATGTATTTGGTTTTAATAATTCAATAATTCAGTAACTTCAAGAAGTTACAAAGGAGACAAGTCAGATGTTTCAGGGTTCTTAGAGGGCCTCAGTGGTACCAGCTTGATCACTGCCAACAACTTGCTGGATGACTACCGTAAGTTTCTCTGCAAAATAGGTCCTACAGAGTAGATATTTGTATTTTTTTGTAGATATACTCAAAGCAAAATAAAGGCAATCATCACTAAGAAGACCTACATTCAAACCTGGGAGGATCATGAGTAAGTAAAGAAAGCAAGTTTGTAAAGCACGCGACAAAGCCCCTGCTCAAACCTGTAGCAGGGCCAGTATGCAGGACTGTTCTGTTAATACAGTAAGAAGTATTCTAACAACAGCTGTTTGCCTGTCAGTATCTCACAGAACAGGACACAGCCCCCAGGTTCTTTAGTGCTCAAGAAGCAGCTACAGTGATTTTTAACCTTCAACATAGATTTTGTCAAGCAGTATAATCATTCTTCAGGGTACATTCAAGAGCTCTGAGATTTTTACACTACTGAGTTAATCATACAGAGTCCTCAGTCAGGACCATTTTTTCCTTACCACTTTCATCTTTTTTTGGCTAATCAGTGCAAGCATAACTTCAGCTGAGAGCTAGTGTTGTACAAAAATGTGGTCCATTCTTATCTTTCTGTGAAGGAAATATAAGTGGCAACAGACTCTAAAATCCTCCTCTCTGAAGGTAGTAGATGCTGACACCTATGTTATGCAGGAGACAGGTGATTGTATCTCAAAGTATAGCCCAGTGAAGATATTTACTTCTTGAAATACTCTACTTTCTGGGAACCTTTGTAAGTCAGCAAAACTTACTGCTTTTACAGTTGAAAAGCTTCATCCAGGCTCAGCTTATTTAAAAGGTACCAGATGATTCTGCTCCAGAAGAGGTCACATTTCTAACTTTACACCTTTTTGTGTCTATTAGTACATTAAACATAGAATCATAGAATAGTTAGGGTTGGAAAGGACTTTAAGATCATCTAGCTCCAACCCACCTGCCATGGGCAAACATGACTAAGTTTGTTTTCTCCCTCTCTCTCTGAAAACTGATGAAGTAGAGAGAAGCAGGAAGTGAAAGGGGAAAAGGATACAATTTCAAACTTCAATCACACTGCAGAAACTTAAGTTTTATTTTGCAGAGGCTGAACAGGGCGAAATCAAAAAGTTATATCCACAACTTCAAACAACAGTACTTTCACTTACTGCAAATGACAGTTTTAAGTTACACAGAGTTGTAAGGACGATTACAGAAATACTTCTGACAAACAAAAGAAAACAAAAAAAAACAAAAAACCAAACCAAACCTGTTTAACAGCAGAATTTACTCTGTGCATCTTACTTGCACGTATTTTCTGCATTTGTGTTTTCTCCTTCCTGCACACCTTAAGCGTCAGAAGTACAGTCAAATTTTTCCATTAGATTTTCGCCTCTTTAATCAGAAAAATAACTGGTACCAAAGCATTACAGAGCAGCAAGCCAAGCTGAGGTTGACTTTTTTCCACCCACATCTTGTTCCTCCAAAGCCATAATAATCACTGTCTTCTTGTTCTATTATCCTCTCTGACCTTCCAAAGAATTAGTTCCATGCAAGTGATTGCATTTTCCCTGGAATCATAACCAACTAGAAAAGAACAAAAAAAAAAAAAATAAAAAACATTGTTTTGTGTTTTCTTTATAGAAGAATGGTAGCTTTGCTTATTAAGGTGAATAATTGTTGAACATACTAAGACAATCCTTGGTATTTGACAGTTTTGGTGCAACTTCCTGCTACCAGGATTCAAGGCAATAATCACGTGCTTCCAGCAATCCGATATTGTCCAGCAATGTTCAGTTTATCACCACATCCTCCAGCTCCAATATCCAAGGGAGCCTAGACTACCAACCTAGAGTTACTACTCAGAGTAACCTCCACTGTCCAACATAATAGCCTATGGAAAACCAGCTTCCCCAAGTCATGTACTTTCAAATCAGAAGATGAAAGAGTAACATATGACAAGTTGATTTTGCAACTAGATGGTAAATTTCTACCTTAGTTAAAGACAGTCTAGTTGTCCTGATCTACTGAACAAAAATCTGAACACAAAATCTGAACAGAATAAAGGATTTAAATTATATATGCTTTAAACAACCACTTAATAAAGTTAACAACTTGCAAGTTTATGCATTTTATACAATTCCCATAACTTAGTAACTATAATAACAGGAATTACAATATAAAGGTTTTAATGTATTCTGGCTGGGAAAAAAAGTGGTAGTCATCCAAACAAGAAATGCATACAATCTTATTAGTTGGCACTTACTATAGGCATCAGAATGCTCTCTCTAAAATTAAAACAATACAAGAAAAGGCTGGCCATTGGGTTAATGGTAATTAACTACTGAAGGTTACGAGCATTTCCTGCTGAAAGCCAAAGCTGCATGTTGAGATTTCCCTGCAACTTTAGGATAGGCGGAGAACAGACCTACTATTTTCAGCCATCATCTTCATAAGCAAAAGTTTGATACAGTGTCAAATTTTTACATGGATTAATTTGAATGCATACCTCATTAAGGGCTATACAAACTGATGGAGGCAAATCTAAATCCTGTATGGTTAAGATTTTATTCACCATTTAGAATATAAAAGTTTTAATAAAGGTACTGATGATATCAGATAAACAGGTTTGGGATAGCATGTGGTTAATTCGGAAACCAGAACAGCTGTGGAAGAAAAGAAATGACAGCATACAGATGCTCCATCCTTGGCAGTGTGCAAGGCCATGTTGTACATAGCCTTGGCACACATTCTAGTGTGAGACATCCCTGCCCAAGACAGGGGGGTCGGAATTAGATGATCTTAAGGTCTTTTCCAACCCTAACTATCCTATGATTCTACAGAGATCAGCATTTTCATTTGAAGGTGGCAAAATCCTCTCTCCCTCCTGTGTTTCTGAGCTAGCAGCTCAAAAAGAAAAAGGTACTGCTGCTCTGAACTACAGCTCTGAATTACTGCACAGATTCCATATCTACCAATTCCACAACCACTTCGGGCAGGGGAGAAAACCTCAAAATCATAAGTTAATAATAAATAATAAAATAAAAAATAATTCTTAGAGGTAATTGGGGTGTTTCATTCCCCGGAGAACCAGATCACTTAAGTGCTGTCACAACAAGAGATGACTCAGAAGTAAAAGTACAAGCTTCTAGCTTTCTCTGGTAAAACTGACATGCCAATGGTTTGAGATCATTTTTCACATGCAGCAGCCTAGACTCAGAAACAAAGATTTTCAGGCATTTAGACATATCATTGCAATTCAGGTATCTTCTGGCTTAAAGCAGTGCAGTCAAAGAAAGCTAAATCACCAGATATCTACTGCATTCTGACAGCAAAGGGTGTTTCATTCTAATAATCCCTAGTTTACAAAGAAAGCAAATCCAGACTTGAAATTTATAATGTCTAATACAAAACTAATACAAACTAGCACAAAGCAGCAGCACAAACTGACAAAAACATTATGAGTGGATGTAATGAGTCAGGACTTTTTAGGTTTGGGTTTTTTTTTCCATGGACATGACAGCTACATAGCTTTATAGTTTAAGCTTGGATTTTAGCTCAGTGGTGATCAACAACAAATGATTAAATCTAAATTTAAGCAGAAAATTCTGCTAAAGGCAGAATTTTTACTATTTGAGATAACCATTTTCAAGTCTGTAGAAATAATTTCTGACATTCTTCTTACCCTAACCAGAGAAGTGTGCATCAGCCTGCAAGAGCAAAGGAAGTCAGGAGATATAAGCTTTGACAGGCAGATCCAGCTACACCCCTGGGTATCAAACACCATCAAGCATTCTCAGTGTGACCATTTATGCATTTCCCTGGCAGCGGAGGTATGTTAGCAGAATAGATTATTATTTATGGTCTCGAAGGCTTCACTGATAAAAGCAAATATAAATCTGCCAGTTTATTTGAACAATTCGAGTATCTAGAATCAGATTAAAAAATCTTTTAGAATGGCATGGTTAATGCAAAATATATTTGTCAAATGCAATGCTTCACAAGTATTATATGCATGCTGTAGAACAGATCTATTGATTTGTCTTTGAGGGCCAGCAAAGAAACTTACTTTAATTTTACTACTGAAAATCCCATCTGAAGAGCTCCTATATCAGTCTGGATAAGCAAGTGAGTCCTGACAGATGTCAGACTCATCACACTACCTTCACAATTGTAAGAAGGTCCCTTTGCAAGTGAAAGAAACTGGAACACTTTTATATAACACTTTGACAAGCCAGCTGTACTGGGGGGAGAATGAGTGAGAGGCAATATGCTACTCAGTTGTCATCCAGAGTTAAATCACGCCACCAGTCATCTTACCATTCAGGTATATCCTCTGCTTTTACTACACTATTGAACTAAAGATATCCAAGACAAAGCTTTAAATGACAGCAAGTGTATTATTATCTTTTCAGTTTTCTGGGTAACTCCTGTCTCCCATTTCATGAGGCAATATATTGATTACTTAATAAGAACCCAAGCTCTTACCATTATCTTTATGAACTCTTCTGAGGTAATCAGCTGTGAGACTTCCAAGTGTTCTTTTGTAAGGCAAACCTAGCGGATGAGGAAACACTATTGATGTGTCCACCACCATGCCATGAATTAGCTGAAAAAAGGCAGAGGACACAGTAATGTTACACATCCAGTTACAGTCATGCACATCCTTTATTTATTAAAAAAGGATAAAATCCCATCTAGTATCTAAAGTACTTTCCTTTCTCAATAATATGCCCAAAATAATGCTTGAGCCCCAAATACTACATCATCTGTCCTGTGTGTCACTTTCTATTAGAGAATGGAAAGCTGTGGAGCAAAAAGCTGTGGAAAAATTATCCTTTGCATTGATTTCTGTAGAATGCATTGACATTTATTCACCAGTTGTATATATATGGTGAACATGATTCATTCTGGTTTTAGAAAGTCACTACGATACTGCAAAACCTCAACTTGCATCAACCTTTAAATATCACTAGCAGAGAAGCATATCAAGGCTAAATTCTAATTCCTTCATTAGTAATATCACAGAATGGTTAGAGTTGGAAGGGACCTCTCTAAGTCATCTTGTGCAAACCACCTCTCAAGCAGGATGTCGGAGAGCGTGTTGCCCAGCAACATGTCCAATGGCTTTTGGGCATCTCCAAAGGAGAGGACTCCACAACCTCTCTGGGTAACCTGTGTCAGTGCTTGGTCACCCTCATAGTGAAAAACTGTTCCCTGATGCTCAGAGGCAACCTCCTGTACTTGAGTCTGTGCCTGCTGCCTTAGGTCCTGGCACTAAGCTCCACTGGAAAAAGCTTGGCTTAGTGTTGTTCACATCCTTAGAATCATGGAATAGTTAGAGTTGGAAAGGACCTTAAGATCATCTAGTTCCAACCCCCCTGTCATGGGCAGCAGCACATCAAAGTAGACCATGTCACCCAAGGCTCTGTCCAGCATGGCCTTGAACACTGCCAGGGACGGAATGTTTACCACTTTTTTGGGCAACCTGTTCCAGTGCCTCACCATAAGAGCCTTCCTGAGTAGATGGTTATGTTTCTCATGGAATATTGCTGCCTTTGATATTTAATAGCATAATCCACACATTTCTGGTACCTAAGGTAATTACTTGACAGACAGCATAATTGTTTACAGCAATTCTAAGAGAATACCTTAGTGTTACTTGAATTGTCACTGCCTTTTATGCATTGGGTGGCCTGAGTTCAGCAAGATTAGAAAACATACAATTCTAGGTTTCTGTGAACCCAGAAATAAAGACAATATTATTCAGTAGTGATGTATGGTTCCATAATTAGAAGTACAATACAGCAAAGTAGGAAGCAGAAATGTGAAGATATTTACCACAGTGTATTTTGTACACACATCTTTTCCAGATATGAAATACTTCTAATACAGCTATCATTTAACAATCAAGTATATTTAGTTCTTTTTTTCACACCCGTTGATCTTCTGAAATGCAACATTTTTAATTTTTAAATTTATTATAACACAGTAAAACCAAGTAGTCACCTCCTAAAATTGTCTTCAAAACTGGCTACTTTACCTTGAGAGCAAATAAGTCTTTTTCCAAGTTGTGTCCAATTAAAATTGTATCCACACTGAACAGGTTTAGCAGTACTGCCTGTACAGCCCGAAGAGTTGTCGTGGTATTTTTCAGATCATTCTCCTTTACACGAGAGAGCCTAAAGAGAGATTAAAAGAGTTTCATTAACAGAAATACTAAGAAATACCTACAACTAGGTTTGCAGTGGTCATTTCCCCAGCATCTAAAGTTAACTCTAACCAGCTTTAAAAATAAATAAATAAATCACACAGTGTTGAAGTCAATGTAAGACTTTTTTTTTTTTTTTCCCCCCATTCTCTTCACCTAGGTAGTATAAGATAAACTAAGGTAGGTGATATTAACTTAGTTCTACCACTACAAGACACTAAGTGTGTTCAAGCATGGACCAAAAGACAGGGCTCTGAGCAAGAAAATATTGGTGCTGAAATAGGAACACATTGATTCTCCTCCAAATTTCTTTACAGTGAGGCTCAAAACCTGTGTTTCTTCACAGAGCTGTTTCAGGACTTCAGAGAACTAACATGAATCAAAAACATGTCTTTCAGGTCTCAATAACAAAACCCAATAGGAAGAGCAAATACATGAGATCTACACTAAATACAGACAAATCTTATTAAGCTGTGCAGTCTGATGACCTCAATGCATGGCTTATGACTATATTGCTTTTTTGTGAAAAAATACTTGCAGATGACATTTACATTTGCTTCTGCCACCTTAAGGAATTGAGCAAGTTCTGGGAGGTTTAACTTTTTTTTTCTGAATTGGAAAAAAAGGTCTTTTAATGTGAAAAAAAGAAAATGGAACTAGGCAAAGAGAATAATTCTTCTTAATTGAGCCTGTAACAACAAAAGCTTCATTGCTGATTGAAGGTCTTTGATTATGTTACCAAAAATAGACATTTGAGAGAAGCACGTTTCTTCCTAGTTATCTGCCAATTTATTAAGTCTAATCCTGAAGTATTATAGAGTAAGTAGCATACCTTATATCGTAGTCCACAACTTTACCATCTGGTTTAACAAAAGCATCATAGACAACCTCTAGTTTAGAATCAACCACTGTGACTCTAGTTAGTTCCAAGCCACGGGTTGTGTAACACTAAAGAAAAAAGTACATTTAATGAGCATTTACACAGCAATGTCTCCTTACATTACATAAGCTGTTCAACAGGCTATCAAGTCAACAGATCCAAATAATTCTGCCCACTTAATACTGAACACTAAAGGTCAGGATTGTAGGATGACTAGTCACACTGAAAGGTCTAATCAGAGTTCTGCAGACCTAAGAGACTTCAGCGCCAAACTACTACAGCTAGGAAATAGCTTCGTAAAACAGCAATATAATTTTCTATTAACTGAACCAAAGTTTTTAGGTAGATCATACCATCTCGCAGTTCAGAGCATATACATCATGGGCTCCATCAAGAGGCGGTGATTTTGTTAAAGTCTTCATGAAGCCTTCCAATTTCTGCCCTCTCCCATCATGAACATGAAGCTGCAAAGTTTCCATTGGTATTTAAGTGCAAGTTTGCTAGATATATCTTACACAAATTTCCAGAAAATTCATTTCTCTTAACAGACTCAGAAGCATATATATAGTACTTATTGTATTTGCCGCATAATTCAGTGAACACCAATATGTAAACCTAAAAGGCTTGTACTAAATCATTAACACTGTGCCATAACTTTATAGAAAGCCAAAATAACAGACAGTGAGATACTGCTTAACATAAATCTTGGAATATTATTCCTACCTTTGCAATCTGACATCCATGAGACCCAACTAGTCTCTCACAACAGCTATAACGTTTTTCCACACCACCGGTTACTGATAAACAGAAAAGTTGGTAATTAAGCAGCAATAACAAGCAACTAGCAATGGCAAAAACTAATCGGTACTCTTGCTTGGCCTCACAAATTTCCTTTCCATTTTCTCCTGAAACAGCACAGTGGAAAACAGCAAGTGTCACCTATGCCAAGATGACAAACTCTACATTTGTCCCTCCCAAGATAAGGTTTTCATAAAAAAGAAATACCAATAAATAGGAAAGAGAAAGTTGCACTACAGTCTAGAAGGTTCTCCTTGAGGGGAATATTTAATACAGATTCTGAGTATTTAAGGTCTCTCTTAGAATATATGACAAGGCTCTCTTAGAAGTCAATACAAGGCTACCTTCTTCCCACACAGATTAATATCAGCTTTCCTAAAGTTAGGTCATATTCAGAGAAAAGAGGCTTTACTAACTAGACACATTCCCAGAAGAACAGCAGAATGTATCTCAGCTGAGCCTTGTGGGGAAAAAATTTCTTACTTTGATCTTTTTCAGATTTGACATGAGATATTGTAATATTTAACAACTTCCATAAAGATTGAATGCCAAGGATACCTACCTCTTCGTTTCAATATTTCACCAGAATGATAGCTGCATTCCTCTTTATATCGATGTGCTCCCGAAGAAGTAACAGCATATATTTCATCACACCTACAGCAGACCCTTCTGAAAGCTAAAAACACCCCCCCAAAAAACAAACAAACAAAAAAAGCCAATAAGCAGAGCATATTTCCTAGGTGGTTTGCCATGAAGTTAAAAAAATGCTGAATTAAAGTATAAAAGAAGTTACATGAACAGCACATGAGCAAACAGAATATCAATACACAAGAAGCCTCTCAAGATTAGCCATGTATCAAAAATAAGTTCCCTATAGCACAATAAGAAATTCAAGTTTACCTACAACCTTAATTACTATGTTGGAACAAAAACTCAAAAAGACCCGTGAAGACTCATGGTTTAGCTTTGAAAACTTGTGAATTCACACGCAGTCTAGACACTAAATACGGAACACTGACGTAACGTATAATTTTATACCCATGTATTTTACTGTCCTGTGCACAGGTGGCTGAAATTCAGTTTTGTTGCAGTCTACTAGGCACTCACCATTACATCCAGCATTTTTTACACCAGGAAGAGTAGCACTACCATTTTTTCCAGGACGTCGTCGAGGGAAGTTATTTTCGTTCAACTGCTTCTTAGTCAGAAGATACTGTCTTAAGTGTTCATATAGAGCACCACCTCTAAATGCTAAAAAAAATAAACATAACCAAAAACCTAAACATAAACAAACCTAAAGCTTAAGCAATATTAAAACAACTGTAAGTAGCACTTAAACATACTAGTATTTCCAAAATAAAACAAAGGCAAAATTACAAGTTTTGCACCATAGTTTGCATGCAAAATGTATATGTTTGTATCCCACAGCAATTAGAAGTGATTAGAGATGAAGCATTATTCAAAATAGACACTATATAGGCATAAAGATTCACTAGCTATCCCAGAAAGGCTATAAATACAATACTAAAATACATAGTCCTCCTAAAAAGCAGTTCCAATCTTTTCCACCTAGGAAAGAGTTTTCAGTTATAAACAGGGAATTGTGTTAGAAACCCTTGCAGTGGCAAATAGATAAAGGTTGACCAAAACCAGGGCAACATTTTCATGCTGAAATAAGCCCATTTATAGGCTGCAGTGGAGAACTGACATCTCCCTTCCCTTTTCTTTACCTTTCTTTTCCTCTGAGCATAGGAATTGGGTGTCACTGGAAGATCTGCTGTTATTAAGTTGCCCTGAATGCAAGAAAACATGTCCTTAGTATTTCTTCTCAATTTCAGATTTCCTGTTAATATCCTAAGTAAATATTTATAAATCAAGCCACCAATTCATTTCAGTGATACATTTCTATAAAAGGATTTAAATATACAGAACTATGTTTAGTAAAGTTAAACTAAATAATGATTTTCAGACATTTTTCTGCTGTTCTTATTTCTACACTTATAACTCATTAAAGAAAAATAAATCTTAATTGAAAACAAAACTACCAAGACCTCTTAGCCTTCTGAGAGTCTTCACTTCAAGATTCAGGTACGTCCTTTTACTGCCACAGTGATCATAAATAGATTGTTCTTCTATCAGGGCCTGCATTAAAAATAAAAAAATAATTAAAACCCTAGACTTTTAGTGAGCACTCTGTGTTCTACAAAAAACACTGCCATTTAGAATCTGAGACTGCGAACCTAGAGGTAGTTACACAACCAATTGGTGTCCTAAATCTGAAGTGCAACAGGAGACACAAAGTCAGATGGATTTGAAGTCCTGCTCAGAGAGGGAGACGTTATGGTTATCAAATAGGATCTACAGAGTATTTTACAAACCCACCTGAATATTAGAGCTGCTTGATGTAGCAAAGATGCTGAGTGCTATCACTGCATACATCAGACGTATTTCAAGTAACAGCACAAGAGAAAGTCTTAAATCTATATAATTCTGAGACCATTATGGGAATCTAATTAATTTACCACAGGGATTAAGGAGATGAAACTTCTGGTCTATAAATATCCTCATAGCAAAAGAGAAAAAAAAAGAAAAGAAAACTAATTGCAGAATACTGTCTAGCAGATGTAAAACATGCATGATCCATTGGGTGACAGCTAAGGCTACTGAGGATCAGGTTAGAAAGGAAACACACATTTTTTCATAGCCAGGATAATGAACCATTGGAAAAAGTTTTCTGGGCATGTGGCAGTTAAAAAGACAAATTCAACATCTATGAAGCAACCATCTGTTGGGGAAAATCAGTGCTTCAATTCAGAATTTAAACGTAATCTCTGGGAGGATTTGAGCACTCTTAGGGTAACCATTCCTACTGGTAAACATTCCCTGGCTAAAGACAGCTTTTTTTGATCCTGCTTCAAAGGAGACATTATTTTTTGGTCAAGAAAAGACTCCTTAATTTTCTTTCTGTAAAGTTGTAAGGAGTAGAAATGAGGAAGCTCCAGCACCTTTTAATGAGGAAGAACCATGCTCAAAATAAGGAGTACATGCATTAATCTTCTGGGGAAGGAAAAGTTCTTCCTTGGTTTTATTTTACTGTTAACACCACCTGGGGAGTTAACAAAAAGTGAAGCTTATTTCAGGCATAAACAGCGCCTTCTATCAATCACTACAGCACATACAAGTCACAATTTACAACCTCTAAGCAAAGAAAGGGAAAGGGGAAAACAGATGAACCTGAGAATTATCACAGGAGGAAATTCTTCACTATGAGTGTGGTGAGGCACTGGAACAGGCAGCCCAAAGAAGTTGTGGCTGCCCCATCCCTGGAAGTGTTCAAGGCCAGGCTGGACGGTGCTTTGAGCAGCCAGGTCTAGTGAATGTGTCCCTGCCCATGGCAGAGGTGTTGGAACTAGATGGTCTTCAAGTGTCCTTCCAACCCAAACCATTCTATGATTCTATGAAGTTAAAGGGAAGGTAAAAGAAACATTACTTTGTGAGAACGAAATATCAGGCATACCAAGATGCATTACTTAATATAGAGAACACAGCAACAGCAGAGTAGTATCACGTGATGTTTGCCAAGATTCCATTCAAAGTATGATTGAAAACACCCACAGAGTCTTATCAGCTCATCTCCATAAATTGTTTTGACTTCCGGTTTGCAAGAAATTTAGATCATCTAAAGGTTGAGCTTGGGTTATTTGTGCTTGTCAGACAATATCTGCTGGGAGTAGTACTCAGCGTGGTGCAAACAGAAAATACAAGATCAAAGGCTCAAAACGGTTCACACATGTTTTCCTTCTGCTCTGAATAAATCTCAAAGCCATTGTAACATTCCAGAAGGCTTCCAGTATTTACAAGATTTTTGCTTTGCAATAGCAAAAGAAAAGTTGGGGTTTTTTTAATACCAAAATGTCATGTCTTATTAGAAGATAATTTACAGAGAAATACTTTTGCTTGGAGGAAAGTGATTGATAACAGTGGCAAGTGTTAAGATTAAGTACATTTTAACTTCTGCTTACTGAAACATTTTAGTTCAAAAAAATTAACCAAATAAAAGGAAACCCGCTGACAAATTGTGCAAGATAAAACTGTTGACTTAATTCAGTTGAAGATTTGTAAAGAAAGAGCTATAAACCATAGCAAACCTTGTTAATAGCCTCATTCACTGTGCTACAGGTTTTGACACATTCTGTAAGAAAGCAAGTGAAATATTGCTGTCTTGTCTCTTGTGGTACTTTGCGTCCTGATTCTGTAATGGAAGGCCTTTTCCAAGTAAAAATCTTAAAAAAACCCAAACCAAACAAAAATCTTACGCTAGTGTGGTCAATATGTAACAAGTAACCCAAAAAAGTAAAATGAATTCAGCCAATTTTTTTGTCCATCCTCAGAGGAAAAACCCTAAGTAAAAATCAAACACTGCTGAGTAGCTATTCAGAAAACTGGAGTTGCACAATACAGGGTGCCAAGAACTACAATCAGAAATAGTAGCTATAGAGATTTTCCCTACTTGAAATAAATAAGTCAGTCTTCTCCTCAAGGTTATGGCAGATATTAGAACTATTTAATATCTTTTTTTCTTAGAGGAATTTCAGTTGTTCAGCAAGGACTAGCAGTTCAGTTATGACTTAAGTCATGCTCTCATTTGTCCTTTATTTCAGACAGTACTTCACCCAGAGCATAAACTAAAGACCCAATAAACCAGACTGGGAAAAAAATTAGTTTTTAGGAATCAATAGCCTTTGTTAGATAATGCAATGTAGAGTTTTTACATATCACATTTTGCTTATTTTAAAATAACTCAGAATTCATCACAGAAAATCATCACACTCAACAACCTGCCTTACATTAGGTTAACTATAGTACTGCCACACCCAAAAAAGTCCTAAAAGATACAAAAATGCATTGTGTATCAAACATGGTAATTTGAGTCATATGTCTATATCACATTTGTTTGCTAAGAAAGATCCTTTAAGAGCAGCATTTAAATTTGTGCTACTACCAAGGACGAGGGCTGTGCATACAGGGAACAAACGCAGCATCACTGTCACAACTTAGTCTCACTTTTATTGCGGCGTGCAGTATTCTGTTTAGGAAACCAGCTATATACTGGAGAATAGAAGCTTGCTCGCTGAATTCCTGCATCATGATGCTGCTGCCAAGGAGATGCTTTGAAAAGCACCATTTCATTTTTGTTATGTACCTAATATGCACATACACAAAACCAGAGTTAATATTCAGGTAGTTCCAAATCACAGCAAGGTGGTGTTAAAGTTAACACCCTGCTTCTTAAAACAAAATTTTGGTATCAGATTCAGCATGATGCTCCTGAAAGGAAAATGTTAAGCTGAAACAGTTTAGGGGTGGTGGAGGTGGGCTTAAAGAATTATGCTCTCTATTAACATTGCCATCTAAAGCACTGTAAAAACAGAAAAAGTGAAGGCCACACATAAGTGCTGTATCTGAAATTTCATGGTAGATACCTCCACTCTGAACTGACTTTTCAGTTCTCATTAGTGTTAGCTGCTCTTCTCAGCAGCTTGTTTTACCTGCATCTGGAACCAGCTCTAAGTACTACTTGGTACAGATTCTAACAGAAGGGTTGATGAGACATTTGCTCTAATTTCAGAATACTTTTTTAATTAGATTACAAAACTCTGCCAACTGAAGTTCAACACATATTATACTGATCCTCAGTTTATTACAGGATTATAACTCACATCAATTTTTGCCATGTGTTTAATTCTTGTCTTTTGCCCAGGAACATTTACTTTGGTTTCTAACAAATTGAGATCTCTATTTCTTCCATAGGCCTATTAAAAACATGAATAGTCTATTTAGAACAAATCTTATGAAGCTCTATACTTCAGCAATATCCTCATGACCCACTCACTCTGATGTTTCAGGATATACAGTCAAAAATCACCAGGAAGAATTACAATTCCATCAACATTAGACAGTTATTTTACATTCAGAACACAGTACTTTGAACCTGAGGTAGTGGTACTCAACGTAGCTGCATTTGTTAATAAGAACAGGAGACTACTGAATACTCAACTGCCTCTAAAGCTTTGCTTATTACAGTAAAAGTAATAGAAACCCATTTAGCAGGGAACTACTCAGAGCAATTTTCTGCTTCAGGAAGCAGAGATCACCCGTTGTTAAACTAGAGAATCATTAAGTGTTCCTTATGATTCTGTCTAGCGGTCATGAAGTTTCAACTATTTAACCATTACTAAGACATATTTTTGGAAAGAGTACTTGAACTTGACTAGCTGTCACATCCTGCCCTAACATGTTCAGAAAATACCCCCAACCACTGAAAGCGAAACAAAATACCTGTTTGTCATGGTTCTTCTTCTGTGCTTCTCTTTCAAACTCGTGAAAAATTCTTCGACATTCCTCTAAAGGATCATCTGATTCGGAGACCCCTGTGTCCTCTCCACTGTCTTCTGCTTCCTCAGTGGGCAAACCCTGCCCTCTTTCTGTCGTATTTAAGTAAGAAGTTGAATAGGGGTATGTACCTTTTGCACTACCATTACCCCTACTTCCTTCTATACTCTGTCGTTCCTCTGTATTTATAATTTCCTTATGAGGTCTTCTGATTGCAGTTCCATCTTTTGATGAGTGACCAGTACACAAGGGACATTCTGTTACTCTTCTGCTCTTCACACAGACTTCATTAGTAGCACTCTCCTGAAATGCCTTGACCAATATTTTAGCTTGCGCATTTCCTTGTTGCAGAATTCCCTTCTTCATGCGTGCCCTAGGAGAAGCAGCTGAAGATATATGTTTGATCTCAGTGTAAGTAAGGGCATCTCTTTCTCCCACACCCTTCACAATACCAGTGCTTACACCAGGCAAGCAAGTCTTGCTTGCTTTTGGAGAAACATTGCCTAGTTTTCCAAGCTTATTTAAACTCTTGCTGTTTTTCTGCAAAGTAGCTTCCTCAAATGTCTCTTCTCCACTCCCAAAAATGTCTGCTATAGCATCATCATGTAATTTTCCTGCAGATGTTACCACAGCTAGTTCTTTGTCCCTGTTAGCACGTCTACGCTTCCTTCTTATTCCTGGCATTTTATCAAGAACTTCTGGTGGCAGATCAATGACAAGTCTATCTTCATCAGAGTCTGAAAGTTCTGTTTCAGGTTGCACTAGGAAAGAGTTTCTCGGCATCTTTGTGGTTACACATCCACTCTTAAATGGAGGCATCTTTGAGTTCCCACCCCAATTTCCACATGGTGGAATGGTTGGGTTAAACTGCTGTTTAGCATTTAAATCCTCATTTGTTTGAGAAGAGAGACCTGCAAAATAATTTTGAAGAAGATTATGTTAAATAACAGTTGCTGGACAACTATAGTCAACAAAGTCTTTCTAACTAAAAGCCAACAGCCATCATTTGTATATATGGAAACTAAAACCATGTGACATAAATGTGCTAAAATGCACTACAGTTGTTTCTTTAGGAAAAAAGTATCTTTCTGTAAGATAATTTTCCAGGGTTAAATTTTTTCTAATAATTTAATCAGGAACACTGTACTGTGAGAAATCCTGTTCCTTCTTGACTTGATTCTTGACTGAGCCAACTGCTAATTTAATTATTTTGAGTTTTTCCAAATCACCTGCCTCTCTTTGAGGAAAGACATAGCTATGACCTTAAATTAGGTCATCCTAAACAGCACTCCACAGATTCCAGCTAAGGAAAAAAGAAATAATCTATTTTATTAATCATGCATAAGACTACAAGTCTTATTGTCCCAAATACCCAGTAACATTTCAAGCCAGGCATATTCACAATTTTGCAAAAAACTTTAAGCAGCTTCAGAAACTGAATTTCCAACTGCAGATTTAAGTGACTAACAGCTATCTTTTTAGCTTTTGTAGGCTGTGGACTGTATACCAAAACTCGACCTGACACTTTCTCAGTGCATTATATCCTCAAAGAGATATTCTGGCAAATCACAAAATGCAGTGGTTATTGCCCTCCCAGAATTTTATTACTTCTTCAGAGACCCTGTCATCCATGATATCTGTTAGCATCAATTGTGTATTTTAACAAAAATGCTACTTACATTGGCATTTAAAAACACATCACCATTTGATTTCAACAGTGATTGTGTCAGTAATTACAAAACATTTCAGGGAAATATTAGAAAGACACATTTTTAGTGAACAGGATCCTTTGCAGGTTACTCAAAATAAGTAGTTTTGACATGAACACAATAAGAATACACTAACACAGGGCAGTACCACAAAGCCTCACAGCCCTGTTGCTGTGGGTTAACCCTGCCTGGCAGCTGCAGCCCATGCAGCTGCACTCACTTACCCAGTAGGATAGCAGAGAGACTCAGAAGGGTAAAGTGAGAAAACTTGTGGGTTGGTATTAAGACAGTTTACTAGGTAAAGCAAAGCTGGGCACACAAGAAAAGCAAGGAATTAACACACTAGTTCCCACTGGCTGGGAACAACACCCATTCGAGGTGTTTAGCCACTTCCAGGAAAGCAGGGCTTCATTGTGCCCTTACTTCAAAGGTCTCTTCTTCCTCTTTATTTCCCCAGCTATTATTGCCACACACAGCATCATATGGTTTAGGCTATCCCTTTGGTTAGCTTTCCCAGTTGTGTCCCTTACCAACTTCATTAGTTGCATTTAATGACAGATGCTGGTCACTTGAAAGTAAAAACACCTACGGACAGCCTTCAACAAGTTCCATCATGCAGCACAGCTACCCTCAAAATCAGCATGTGGAAGTCAGGAAGGGAATGACCCTACACTAGTGGTGGTTTTCTCTCTTTTTCTTCCTGACTGACACAAATATTAACAGCCATCAAATTATCCCAGTACTTTTTCCAGGCTGCAGGTCTTTATGCTCTTTGAGAAAGAAAAAACCACCACGCTACCATTTACAGCAAACTGTGAAAACTAAGGAAATGGGTTTCCGTGTTGTGGCAACTAAGTGCTTGCCCCGCTGAAAGAGCGAATGCAGAGAGAGGGAATCTGCTCTATGACCAAAGTTTTGGCATTGCTGAACCGTGAAGGCAGAAAACCAGTACCATCTGCTTAAAAGCCACATTTAGAGACACTCTGATTCTCTCTTTGGTTCTCTGGACTACATGCTTAGCTAGCAACTCTTACCTAGTAGCAATGAATGCAACCCACACCAAACCATATGAGACCGACCCTGTTCAAAGTTATCAAAAAGCAACTACCTACAAAGTAGCTGCTGGTAGCGGATTACAAAGTAATCAGAAAGCAGAACCAGGTTGTTTTTTTGTTTGTTTGCTTGGACTTTTTTCTTGTTGGCTTTTTTTTTTTCCCAATCATTAGCATAGGTTGCTAGTGCTTTAGTATTGCTAAATTTTGTGATTCCCATTTAAAGTCATTTTAGTACTCAGCCCTTGCCTCTCATGCCCATTTGGCTTTACTGCCAACAGCTTGAAAACAGTGTTTCTGCTAATGCTCACTGCCCTGTGAAAACACTCGCCATAAGAGGAACATGACAATCATCAAGAAAGCTGGCTACAAATGTTATTACACATCGTGCTTAAGAAGAAAGCAGAGTACGACAGGAGAGGCATACTCCTCTCGTTGAAGTTTCAGTGGAAAATGCCAGAGGGATGTGCAAAGCAGGCCCTTTGCAGACTGCCGATCTGGAAGGAGAGCAAGTACTGTAACGAAGATTAAACCCAACCAACATTCCAATACAAAGGCTAAGGGTCACACACCATGAACAAAAGGTGGCATCATACTACCAGAAACGGAAGAAGTCACCGGTTTTAACTGTAGTATCACACAGCAACTGCCCTACCAAGTCCAGCTTCCGGAAGCTCAACCCCAGACACAGGTTTATAACCTAATCCTAGTATTTCCATGGCCGTTGGTCAGGGCGGGGGCTTTAATGAATTACTTTCCTCAGCCTCCTAAAAGCAAGGCCCTGAAGACCTCCCACCACGTCTTTTCACTCTTCAGCTCTCACACAAGGCACTACAGCACTCTTATTTAGCCATTCCAAAGGGCACGAACGAAGCCAGTCCCACACCTCGCCACTACCTGGAACGCGGTATCCGCTCAGGACGGGCGGACCCCAGTTCCCACTGTCGAGGCGGGCCGGGCCGCCCTCAACCTGCCGAAGGGCGGCCGCGAGCTGCCGATCGGCGCGGGACCGCCTCCTGCGCCGGCGAGACCTGCGGCGGCGGCGGCGGCCGCGGCGAGACTGCTGGGAGCGATCCCCGCTGTGGGAGCCGTCCCCGCTGTAGGAGCGGCGCGGGACTTCGAAGCAGCCGACGGGCCACATCCCGCGCCTCGAGCTCCCGGCGCGCAGCGGGACAGCGCGGGAAGGATCCGGGAGACCGCCTTAGGCTGCCCGCCGCATGCTTTAGCGCTGCGCGGGGAACCCGCCGTCCAATGGGAGCGGCGAGCGGGGCTGCGGAGCGGGAGGGGCCCAGGCCCCCAGCCCCGCCTCCTGACGGGAGAGTCATGGGGATGCGGGGCTGCGGTGGTGGTCGGGCCGGGAAAGGGCGGGGTGGGCAGGGAGAGGGAAAGGGAAAGGGAAAGGGAAAGGGAAAG
>JARCZZ010041459.1:0-10327 GCA_030323915.1 Brotogeris chrysoptera
TCTTTCCTGTGAGGGTGGTGAGGCACTGGAATGGGTTGCCCAGGGAAGTTGTGAATGCTCCATCACTGGTGGTGTTCCAGGCCAGGTTGGACATAGCCTTGGATGACATGGTTTAGTGTGAGGTGTCCCTGCGAATGGCAGGGGGGTTGGAAGTAGATGATCTTAAGGTCCTTTCCAACCCTAACTATTCTATGATTCTATGATCTTGCTTGAAGAGTTGAAGCCCAGTTATGTGAAGGTCTGCTGTTTGGCAAGAAGACACAACTCAACCTGGATGAAAAACCACCGCGTCTGCAGGATATGATGGCAAACTACTGAAGTTTCACAAATGTGCTCCTATTTGCTCTTGCAAATAACTTTGACCATGTATTTCATGTAGCCTAATGTCTAGTACAGTTCCACAGATCATCAATAAATCTGGTGGGGAAGCAGGGGCATGTACAAGGGAACAAAATGCATGTCCGGTTAAATAAGCATCTCTGATGATAAGCAAGTAACTACTGTAGGTTACATCTAAGAATGACGACTTACAGAAGTTACCAGCTTGAGGCAT
Organism: Brotogeris chrysoptera; assembly: GCA_030323915.1. Classification (NCBI taxonomy): domain Eukaryota; kingdom Metazoa; phylum Chordata; class Aves; order Psittaciformes; family Psittacidae; genus Brotogeris; species Brotogeris chrysoptera. The sequence continues at coordinate 554 of JARCZZ010041459.1, forward strand.
CTGTTCCTTTTTCTTAAATCAGAGTTACTATGCAACCTTATATCCTTGTGTACATTAAGGCAATGGCCACTGCATTGAGACAGAAGTTTCCACAGTAATCCAAAGTCTTGATATGAATCTTCTAATAATCTGTAAGACCCTCACATTTTCCCTTTGGATTCCCAATCCATGTCTTTTTTAAAGTAACAGAGAAGAAGAAAGAAAGTGAAGGTTGTGGTTACCTTCCATAGGTTTATCTTTTAACATCCATCTGACTTACTTCCATACAGTCAGATGTTAAATTTCTTCAGGAACAACATTTACCTTGCTAGAAACACGTGAAAATGTGAAATTTAAATATTAAAAAATGCTGTTTGCATCAAAGATGCTGATACTTAAATGCTGGACAGGAAAGCACAGAACAGGGAATAATTCTTATTCACAGACAAAATTAGACAACAAAAAACCTCTTTTCTAAACTAAATAACTTTGGGTTTAGTTCTCAGACTATACAGAATACCAGTAAGCAGTTTGAGTATAATCAACCACATTGTGCATGTCCAAAACATGCCTCAAATAGCAGGTATTATTTTGTAATCAAGAGGAAGGAAGGAAAATTAGCTCACTGTTAGTTTATTTCAAAACTCTTTGAAGATTTATGTCCACAGGTGGTAGCCTGAGCTCTAAAGTCAGGAAAGACTTACACACCTCCATTTCAAAATACAGATACTACTGAAGATTTGCTTCATTGGACAGAATGCACCTGTGTTAGCACTGAAAAACCAGTTAAAAACTAATTAGAAACAAACTCACCCAGGTCTATACACCTCTTTCCAGAAATCCTGGTTAAGATAATATATCCTCAACAGAATTAATACTCTTCTTGCCAGTCCTATACTTTGTTTCTTTAATTACCTCATAGACCTTGACTTTCTTCCACTAATTAGAAGAGCACTTGCCAGGTTTTCATTTTCAGAGTACAGACGATGCTGTTATCTGCATGTGGGACCCAGTTCTGCCATATACTGGAATTGCTCCTCCAAAGCAGTTATTTGACATCGATTCTATAAATGGGAAGGATTTGTTTCCTTAACGTAACCTATGCTCTCTAAAAACTCCCCACCACTGATGATTAAGTTCCATGCAAGTTTGGTCACAGGGAAAACTGAAAGATCTTGAAGCCTCTTTAATATTGACGGTACTCCAGAACAGAAGGCTTTTAAGAAAGACCATAAACTGGAGCCTTCTGTGAGCAGGCTATTCAAAGCTGGGCTTGTATCACACTATTCACATAAGGTATTTTGAACCCTGACGACTTCACCACACCTTCAACTTGAAGCACCTATAACTTTTTATCTATTCACATGTACAAATGTCCCTTTAGCCAGGAAAGCGTAAAGCAAACAGATATAATACCATTTCTTAGGATGATAATCTCTTTTAATAACTACAAAAGACTTTAAGGAACAAAAACCTAAAGATATGCTCTGAAATTCTGAAATCCATAGAAAGGCACCTGTCTTCTTTACATTCGGCCTTTGTGCTTTCACATCACAGATTAAAAATATGTGAATACAGATGAAACGTTATTGAAATCATAATTAAATTAGAGTTTAAGTGCTAAGTCACAGACTTTTAAAACAATACTATTAAAAGTGGTTTGCTTCGACTGTGTCTTACGTGGAAGTGAAACATTCACATTTACTTAACGACACATTTTACTGCACTCCTAAATGAGTAACTATCTTCAAAAATACACTTCTCATGGTTTTGTATCAGACACGGTTTATAATTAAAAGATTAGAACAACTTTTTGGGGTTGAAAAGACATTACAAAACAAAGCACTTAAAAAATATTGAACAAAATATTACAGCCAAGTATTTCAGGTATTTAAAATCACCTTTCCTGGGTCATGATTCAAAGGCTGATACTTGCCAAGAAGGTCAAGAGAGGCTGACAAACTTCAAATAAAGTTGGTTTTTTTAAAGCAAGGCTGCAACTCCAAAAATAGTTAGAGTTGAGTAGAACAAATGTCTTGGAAACAAATATATTATGAAGTGAGGTATGGTAGTGTTGAAGTGCTACAGTGGATTTCTGCATATTCAAACTTACTTCAGGTCAGCTCCTGTGAAGTTTGACATCGGCAGACTACTGACTGCTTCCTTCGCCATACGACCCTTAGTTAGCTGTCTGATGGCCACAGAGAAGATACATTCAATTAAGCAAAAGACCTAACAGCATGATCAGATATGAGCGAGCATATCTGGCAAATTAGAAGGCAAACTGTAAGTAAAAATGCAAGCATACAACTTATTCATAATAAATACATTTTAGAGCATTTAACATTATCAATATTTTAAAAAGAATTTAAATAATAAATGCAACTATTTTATACAGAACTGTACCATTTATTATACACACAAGTATATCAGTTCCCTTTGTTTACAAAGGCTGGTTACAGATATATGGAATGTTACAGTACTATCTTGCATAAAATTTTAGTACAATTCGTACTTCAAAAAAAGGGTGCAAAACACCAGCCTAATAAATCTGACTGCATTGAAATATTTTTAATTACATCATTAACACATACACAACAAGCTGTACATAAGCCCACTTTTCAATCACCACTTCAAGATACTGTAGCAAGTACATTGGGTTATAAATGATTCCAACTATTCAGTGAAAGTTTGCACTGCTACTCACTCTGGAACCTTGGAGATATAGCCTGTATTCATGAATTACTGAGCTCTTGTTAGTACAGTTAAAAGGCAGTCAGCACTGGTTGCCAAGGTACTGGTCACAAGAGATTTCCTCAGAAAAACTTCACCCAGGAACAAACATTTTGGGATACTTTTTTTTCTCCTTCAAGAATAAAAAAGTAGTGTTATGGGGTCAAGACTCTCCATTCTGTACCTTGGATGCTGGTGGATGCATGAAGTCCTTAAAGGGAACCAGTGCCTCTTTCAGAGCAGAGCACACTTCCGAGGAGGAGCAGGTGATACATTCTACTAAGGTTGGGTACAAGGCAATAACTTGTGCCCACGTATTAGCATCCACTGCAAGGAAGACAAGAACAGACCGAATCACTGATTACTGTCCAAATTCTTACAACAGATTTTTCCAAAACCTCTATAAATAAGGGCACATTCAGCTATCTAAATATAGGTGCCTAGTGTTATAGAGATGCTACGACATCTGTAACAGGGCTCTCAGATATGATGTAGGATATTTGCAGGAGAGCCATACTCTTTTTGCAGCAGCAGCTGGAAGCCAGATGGGATGTCGATAAAATGGTGCTACACACCTGTGTTTCTACATGAGTCATTCACTGTGTTTTCTGGATGAAGAACTGACAAACTGAAGCTAATACTTTTATTAAATCTGTAATACACGTACATTTTCTGCCTGCTCTTCTCAGCTATTGACCGAAAATTGAATTGGATGCACATTTCACTTTTGGAAACTTGTCAGCAATGAGGCCTTCTATTAATTTCAAATCATTCCAGATTACAAGAGCTATAGCAGGCAGAAGGAGAAACCCTGGACCAAGACACAAAAATATCCATGGTAAAGTTTGTTAGTCCAACAAGCAAAAGCAAATATTGTAGCACGTATCCTATTAATTAGGTCACTTCCCTGCTTACCTGAACAAACCCCTGATTTCAGTGTTAATAATTTTCTTTAAAGAAATAAAATTATTAAAAGCTACAAGTGGGAGTAAAGTGATTCTCTAATTTGCCCAGTAGCTCCCTTCATGAGAAACTACATAGGAGGTATGGCCATCACTGCTATATATGGACAGGTGAAGAATGTCTCTCATTGCAGGTGGAGGGATGTGGGGAACAGTCCAGCCCAGTTGGCTATTCTAGCCCTCTAAGAGTAAGGACCACCAAAGTAGCTCTTCAGTTGCCTTCAGGGCAAAAGCCAAAAGGCTTTACACATTCTGACATAGCCCTGCCCTCAGCCTTTTTTCCATCAGCCTTGAGAACCACATGATCATAAATCTGGCTGCTCAGTGATGCTTCAGGCGAGCACTGCCTCTTTCAGGAAACCAACCTGCATGTGTTTTTCTGGAAAGGCTAGCTGGTTGGTTTGTTTGAGGATTGAAAGGCTTTTCCATTCCTCATGGTATCAAAAGCAGGGAGGTAAAGGGAAGTGTTGCATCTGCAAGTCTGACAAAAGTTACAGAGTCCAACACAGCTGTTAGAATGAAGACACCTGACTAAGTTTTCTGGTGGGAACTCTATGCACACAGTGGGTCAGCTTACAGAAGGAACAGGATACATAACTATAAATGAAATTGAGGTGTTCCATTTAATTCAGCCCTTTAAATACATCTGTCAACCATTTATTTTGACATCAATTAGCTAAGGCATCTTTCTTAATTCAGGCGACAGGAGGTACTACAGCAGAAAAAGGGAAAGCAAGACCATGAGTTCAAAGTATCTTAATTGCCTGCCCACGCTTTTAACATGTATACCACCCCTTCAATTGCAAAGTGCATCTACACGAAAGTGATCCATAGTGACCTATAATGGTGTTATGAGAAGAAAAAGGGACCTAGCAAGACTAAGTATATTTAAGAATTCTGTTAACATTGTATAGAAGGCTTTTTGTTTGTTTTCAGAAGACACCAAGCTCTACCTAAAATAGACACTACAAATTGAAGCTTTTGATTTTATTAAACACATCTTAGGACCTTATACTTTTATGTATAGTGGAAAAACTTTGTCTTTTTTTCTTCGGTCTACCTGAAGAACTGCATATACACAGAATTGCAAAATACCAACTCATACAGATTACACCTCTCCTTTGTATTTGTGTGAAAATTACTATAGGAAAGATATAATGTTACCTTGTTTAGAATCATGCTATTTAACTATAACTTACCATTTTCAGGTTGAGTCTTTTTAAGTGAATCAATGAGAGTGCTGACAGCTTTTAAAACAAATATGATTTCTGTTACTTGTTGCCTAGAAAGGGAAAAATGCAAACAGTCAATTACTCATTTTTGTCTCAAGAATAAAAGTTTTCTGTGAAACCTACACAACATTAAAAAAACCCCACGTAATGGAAACAGCAGCAATAAAGCCTACCATAAAAAAAGGACATTTAGAGATTAAGGTTCTAATTTGTCTTTAACTTTCCCATCACCATTGCTGTTGTCTCAGCTAGGATAGAATAAATTTGATACTGGAAACTAACAGAATTCACATCTCAATCTGAAAATGCTCACATATGTGATTAACTGGAACATGAAAATAATCAATTTAATAATCCATGATCAAAAACCTTCAGAAGTGAAATTTCAGAAAGTTCCCATTTTAAAGAATTTCCTCGTACTTTGGTCAATTTTTCTATTTCAAGAATAGTTACTTGAGCAATGATTCACAATGTTGCTGTTCTGATATTTTATCTTATTATTGAGGAGACTCCACCTCTCAATCTAGAAACTATACATAGCTCTGTTGGGAAAAAAGGAAAATCAGATTTCAGAAATGTTATGTTACAGATATCAAACACTGTTTCAGTAACTGAATGTTAGCTACTCGGTCATATTCTTGTTGTCTATGTAACAGAACTGAACATGACCATTATTATTTAAAGCTTTTTCAACAAAAAATTGGTATCAACATTTTCTTTGAAATATCTTCACCGCAAACATTTCCCTGCCTTTAAACTTTACCCTCCTGTCCCCCCCCCAATATCGTTTTCCATGATTGAGTGATATTCTGAACACAACCTTCTTCTCAAAGTACTGGTAATACCTTTCATTTCCTAAAGACAGGGTACATACCGTGGAAGAGGACATTTGCCACTCAATCTCTCATCTTCTATGTAGCGATGCAATACATCCTGTGACCTTTTCAAGAGCACAGAGAGCGCCATTCTAGAGATGTAGCCTTCCTGAGGAGTTGTGACTTTATTACTGAATGAAAACTGAAGCAGCGTTTCAAAACACACCTTGGAAAACTCCTCTCTCATTCGAATATCTATTTCGGCTTCTGTAAGAGTAAAATGCCATATTTAATTGTGCAGTGTGCATCCAATACATTAAATGTTGCATTTTGATTGGTTTATTATATTTTGCAAAAAGGTTACCACTCCTCTAGTATTAAACAAGATTAACAGTGAGTGATAAGAACAAACACCAAGAATACATTCTAAGAATGTATTGCTGTGACACTGCTACCACAATAGCTCCAAAAATAAAAGATAAAATATGCAACACATTCAGAAATGTGTCACCTACTTGAGATTGCTTTTATAATGAAACATAGGAAATCAGTTTAATAAAATCCCCGCAACCCCCGTTCTACATCATGATATTTGGTACTGCACAATCAAAAAAAAAACCCCTGCAAGGAATGCTCAGCAACTTCCATGAAATATAGTTTATAAAAACAAGCTGGGTATCAGACAGTCTATACTGAATGCATGCCATGGAACTTCAAGTCTTTATTGGAATAAGTACTCTTAACGTTTTCATTACTATCTAGTAGATTTAAGTGCTTTATCTTTTGTCATTCACGTACCATACCTGTAAAGGAGGATGACTGAGAATGTATTGAACCTTTATTGAGCATAGTCATTATCTGACCAACAAATTCCTTAGGAATAAAATTAGCATATGGCAGTATCTCCGTGCTGATAAGCTGCACCACCTAAAAATAAATTACATATATTTATATTGGTTTTCTGAATATTAAAGTTGTAATTCTAGAATGAAGAATACAGGAACATTAAACAAGAGACATGCCTAATGAAACTTCATAACTTCCAATGCTAGCTTTTAAATTTTGCAGATGTCTCCAAAACCTGTGGTCTTGCATGTAACATTGAACTTGATACAATAAACCTTCTCCCCCCACCACATTTGTCAGAATTTCTGAAGCAGTTTTAATTTAGATTTCCTCTGACATTTGAAGTATATTCCGCAAACTGAATTTATGGTTTTGAAAAGAGAATATCTAACATTGGGAATCTCCCTTTGCCTCCACCCAATTCAATATCCTCACTATGACATTAACACATATATCACATGCTTACAATGTGACATCTGCAAAGCAGAACAAGTGAGTTAATTAGCTTGAGGCAATGTATATTAACAGAAATGCTTTCTATCCTCGTCTTGATGCTCCCATCCAGGAACAAAGTGGGTTTAGATCTCCATAAATTAATGCATTAGACCTCGGAGTTCTGCTCACGGCGGGCAGAACCGCTCCTGCTTTTCATCCAGAAATCTCTGTGCCCCATCTGTCACTCTGGTGAGATGACAGGTGATCAAACCCACACATACTGCCATGTCTTCTCTGCAACTCCTTTCCCTTTGTACCCCTAGTCTCTGGTCTGCCACATCTCTGTCCTGGAATGAAAGGGGACCAGTCCCTCTTCATTCAAGTATCATCTTCTCTTCATTTTCTTCGGCCTTATCCAACCAAATGTGATCTCTTTTACAATTACAGAAGTCTCCATACTGCACAAACAGGACATCATTTCTTCATTTATGCACAAGCTTCTCAGTACTGAGAGCACATCTGGAGGGCAACAATGTCATTGCTGACTGAATGTCCTCCTCAACACAGAAAGCACTCTGAGCTTCCTCCACAGTTTACCATTACACCTTTGTAATTGCTTGGCAGTAACATAGTAAGAACCCGGTAATGGGTTGGAGGAAGAAATACATTCTGGTTTAGCCACTTTATGCCATTTTGAACTCGAGTGGACAAGAAGTAGTTTTTGGCATGCTGCTTCCTACTTTTTGCATAACCCTGAAGCAGCTGAATTCTGAGCTTATGAATTTCCTGTCTTATGTTCAAAAAAGAAAAAGGTATCACAGAAAAAATAATGGGTAAACCAATCACTTTAATAATTGTTTTAAAACAATTATTTCAGAACCAAATGCAATCTGTTGCTGTTTGACAATATGCTTGTTAGAGTCTCCTTACCTCAACATCAATGCTCTCATTCTTCTGAAATTCTTGAATCGAGAGATTATCAGGAGGTGTACTAAAAATAAACATACTGTGTTATACTTCTAAATTACAACATGTGTAAGGAGATAAGTATGGGAAAATGCATTACATTTTAAAGTTAAGGCATACATCAAATTGGTACTACTACATGGTAATGATTAACATTTTGAGAGTAATATCTTATGAATAATGATGATAAAAACAATTCAAAGGAAAAAGCAGTAAAATACTAAAATAAAATAGTTCAACTGGTGGACCTGATTAAGGACTTGCATCACCAACACCACTTGTCATATGCATCTCAAAGTAATCTCTCTTGCATGTGCAAAAGTCGCAATAACTGTTTAGATGAGTCTGAGCCTACATTGGTGTTTTTAGCTTTGGATCAGACACGGGCTTTTCAAGTTAAACTTCTAGACATCCCCATTTATAAACCTTGGTTTATGTCTCAATGCATAGAACGTAAATGGGGAGGCTGAAGGAACGTATAATGAAAATATGACTGTACAGTCACTTTGTACTCTTCCCCAGGTATCCCCCTTATCCAACAGAAACAGCAGACAGGTCTAGATACGTGTCTGTTCTGACCTAGTTATGCTGTTCTCATTTTTCTCAGTGCAGGAGTTCGAAACCTTGTGCCTGTGTCTCTCTGAAATTTAAAGACAGTTGCAAAACCCACTGGGTTGCGGGTTAGTTTTTTCATACTGTCTGATTTGCACTGAAGGTAACACGTTACTGGAGCTAATGGAATAACCAGTGGCATTAACAACAAAAATCAGAGAGAAGGCACTTTCTAGTGTCAATATAATTTCATATATTAAATTCTCTTTTTCATATTCTCTTTTTCTTTTTAAAATAACTACGTAACATCTTCGACCTGAGGACCAATTTGGAAACTTGTCCACTTGAAAGGAATGGTCAGAGATATTGGAATTAAATTAGAATTAACTTGCTGCTAATGTGTATGCTTTTGTGTTATCATGCATCCTAAAATAGATGATGGTGTGGGTTTTTTTCTCTAGAGAAGCCATTTGAGTAAGTGCACAGGATGGTCACTATTGAGAAGTAGGAAAATGATAGGGTCAATCTGCCACAACGTTCCCTGCCTAATTTATGTCAGAACAGGCAGATGCAAGGGAACAGAACTCCGGACTGAACAAAGAACCAAGCTGTTCTGTAAGCAGCAGAACCCGTGCAGTACTGTAGTGACACGCACCCTTCCCCTTATTTCCAAACTCCCTCCCCAGCGCCCAGCTTTTCCTCCACCCCATGTTGTGTTGTCATCTCCCCCCGCCGGGAAACAACAGACATGTGAACTAAGCACGTGCTCACTAGCAAGGCAGCTGCCAAATGTGTGACTGTAGATCTGTGCCAGCCTTGTCTTCGTAGGGGTAATCATTCGGGCCTAAACTTCTCCATCCCACTGCCAATTTTAATGGAAGGTTTATAAACTCTGGAGGCTTCTAAATCTCACTAAAATCTGGTTAGTTTAGGTAGCAGTTTGGTTTGGTTGTTTTTCCCATTGCTCCTATATGTTGCTAACCAAGTCAAACAGGGTTTTTTCCAAGATTGGCATTTTTCTCCCCCCCCTTCTGCGTGAGACACCTGAAGCTCATTCTGCACACCTACAGCTGATTTTCAGTATTGACAATTATGGCAGTATGTATCAATGTTCCTGATTAAAAAATAAATGTGTCTCCCTTCCTCAAAAAGACTTTATGTAGATAACTTTACAACTGTCACTCAGGTGTTACATGTATGACTAGAAAAGCCCAAAGAAGAAAATATCATAGAATCATAGAATAGTTAGGGTTG
>JARCZZ010041462.1:0-15159 GCA_030323915.1 Brotogeris chrysoptera
ATGGTTTAGTGGGAGGTGTCCTTGCCCATGGCAGGGGGGTTGGAACTAGATGATCTTAAGGTCCTTTCCAACCCTAATAATTCTACGATTCAGTAGGAATCTTGTCTGTTGTTTTGTTCCTCTGAAGTGTCTAATGTTTTGAGGGATAAACAGAATCAAATTACATAAAAAATTTTCAATACACTTAGAAATACTCTCTTGGTGGCAACAGTCCTTCTAAATTGAAATGATGAGTTAATAAGCAACTTTTGACCATGAACTGATCTCACTTCCTCTTACAGAAGAGAATTTGAGCTGCTCATTGTACACTGTAGAATAAATTATGAAAAACTGATAAAAAAAATAATTTTAATCTGTGGGATATATGTGGGGTATTGATGAAGGAAGGTCATAAGAAGAATGTTACTGTTTCTAACACAGAGGTTTTCCTTCTTTTTAATAATTTAATCTAATGCCAAAGACAAACAAAGTAATCTACACACCTCTGGTATAGGATGACTGGCAATACTGCTTGGTGACCAAGAAGTAATTACTTGGAGAAACAGTACTGCATCCCCTGGCTATTAGAATTTTTGTATTCTGTAGTAATCCTGTCTGAACTTTCTTTCTGTCCTTCACTAATTTTATCACCCGTCCCCAGTCAACCATGTTTAGCAGTGTTTCCATCCCACAGAATACAGAACTGCCATTAGGACCAGTACTGTACTCGTACAGGCTTCTCTCGAAGCTTCCTTCATCTCCCAGTCCCGTTCCTGCCTTTTCGATGTCCTTGCCTGTTACTTGTGATGTTTAATTCCTTAGTGTAATTCCTTTAAACTATGATAAAAATAAGTGCTGAAAACACTAAATTACTGTGATTTTTATATCACAAAATTTTTGTCAACCTTCCCATCTTAAGTCCAACAATGACTCTGTGACAAAGTTATTACATTCTGATGTTTTAGAGATGCCTACCAAACAAAGAGCAACTACGACTCATCATTTCCAATAAATGCCTATTCGCATTCATTATGGTTGTTTCATTTTAAAAATTACCCCCACTTCCACTGCTATCTTCTTCCCAGCAGTGATATTTCTGTTCTTCATCACATTAAACAGCACTTCCTCTTGTTGAAATTTTCACTCTGACATTTTATCATAAACTTTTTCAACAGTAGAGAGCATACTGGTCACACACAGTTCACCCTTTATCGCAGACAAATCACAGAGTCAGTGGTGATATCAGAAAACTGGAAAGTCAAAGCTCAAGTGTCAAGGTGGTATTTTGGCATAAAAAACTGACAGCAGCAATGCTGGCACTGTTTATTCCTTGGGCAAAGGCCATGTATCCATGGCCTTCCCACATGTCCAGTGTGGAATATTGACGTACACAATTGGTACATAACTGGGGAGCAGGCTTGGTTGGATTTTGTTTGATTGGCTGTGGTGGTGGGTTTGGGTTGCTGTGTTTTGGATGTGGTTTTGTGCTTTTTTTGTTTGTTTCAGGTTTGTTGAGTTTTTGTGTGTGTGCTTGTTTGTTGTTTTTTTCTAAGAGAAGGAAAGAGTTTGCTAGTGTAAATAAAGAGGTAGATTTCACAGGGAAAACACACTCAACCAATACCAGAGGAAAGGAGGAATGATTTTAAGACTGTCAGTGAAAAACCTACCTGAATGCCTAGAATAAGATGGTTACAAAAGAATTGTTAAAACTGTCCTTTATCATAAAAAGGCAAATTCCCCATTATATGACAACTCTATAACCCAAATGAATTCACATTTACAGGTTCTACCTACTCTGTTAAGTACCAGAATATGTTGTTTATATTGAAGTAATGCATAACTGTTCCTGGAACAAAAGAGGAACTTTCATAACTCAGCTGAAAAAGAGTCTCTACTAGGAAAAATACAGGTCATGAGCATTTATTGTCTAAATACATAGGCTTCTATCAAACTCTTAAAATATTTGCTACAAAGAATGGAAAAGTTTTTAGTAAAAAGCTAAGTGGTTGCACATATAAAAAAAAAAAAAAAAAGGGGCAAATTCACCTCATTTTCACACAGATCTCACTATAACCCATAAGAAAGTTCATCATCATTCCAAAGAAATTTTGGCATATTTACAGCAATGGCATGTAGTTTGCATGCAAGAAAGTCAATTCTTCAAGAAGTAGCTGAATACTTTAAGCCCTACTTCATGAAAAAGGAATCAGGCCCCAAGCCAAGAGAACAGATATTTTGCTCATTTCCACATTAGCATGATGGATTTTCTTAAGAATTTTCATAGAAGAGTCTTCTTTTAAAGTTTTCATAAATTATTAAATTACATTTTGTGCCACATCAAAAAGACTCATCTCTAAGAGGTTTTCATCAAACACATCCTAGATGTGCTCCATTTGTGTATATTCCTAACAGGAACTCAAGGAGGCAGAGAGGATTCAGGGACAAGTAAAGTATAAGCATAACTATGCTTTTGCATTAGTTAAGTATATGAGCAACTTCTGATCCTGCACTACTCAGGTTATAAAAAATGGCACTCTAAAAATATTTATTTTAAGAGCAAGAAATAAAACAACCTCCAACACTAAGTAAAAGGAACTCTGATGAGTAAACAATGCTTTATGAAAATGTCAGACAAACTGTCTGAGGTGTATTTCACCTCCAAGAATTTTATTTTTGCTCTTCTGAAATATCTTTGAAGAAAGCTTATTCCTCTGCAGCCCCACATCTGCATTTATCAGCTATCCGCAGGAAACACTTGCATTCAGCTAAGAACACACATATACTAAAGTCCAGCAACAGTCAAATTATTGTGCTTCCTCTACATAAGAAATTATCATTTTTTTGTTAATGTTAGGACTTGGGGACAGCTACTTACTAACAGTACAATACCAACAAAAATTTTTTTGGTGAGCAAAGAACAGCTGGCCTTTCTCTCCATGTATGAATATTCATAGTTAGACATGTAAGGCAATCCTGTGTTAAGTCTTTGCACGAGTATAAATTGTTAGCATACTATAACAATATTTCAGTTAATAAAGCTGCCATTTTAGAAAAGTCTAAAAAAACATAAACCCAAAAAAGTCTGCTGTACTGATTGCACGTTAAACACATTGACTTTTATAACCTATCCTGTAAGGAGATAAAAGCCCCCCAAAACCTCTTCAGTTCCTGAGTTCAAAGGAAAGAAGCCTGATTTGAAATAAAGCCTGAGCAACAGCTAACAACAGAAAACCAAACAGCCTGGTTACAAGGACAAAGTCATCAGCAGTATAAAAAGCATTAGGAAGTGAAAGTAACAGCCAGAGGGATTTAATAGATATGGTATATATTGACAGATGAAAGCTTCTGTGATCAGTGATACTGGAATGCAGCAATAGCAGTGGAGAATAGACACCTCTACAAGAAGGGGGAAATTAGAAAGCAAGGCAACTTGATGAAACTGAAAAGGTCAGAACAAACAATAAGGAATTTTATCTGAAAATAACCAAACCAAAGTAATTAAACACAAACTTGCACAAGAAATACCAGATACCATCCTACCAAGAAGCTACTTTGAGATTTAAAGTCATCCACAAAACCAAAGTCATTTCAGGGACAAGAAGCATCAAAATGTCCAGTTTATTCAGTTTTGGGATTGGAAAACCAATTACTTTATACCAACAATGAATCATGTTAGTTTTGTAATGACATAAGCCCCCTTAAATTTTCCAAATACTTTCTAAATGCAAATAATTCCAAGTAGTAGTATGATAGCTCTTTCTTTAAACACACTGTAAAAATCACTGTTTGCTAGTAACAGATAGCCTGAGTCTGAATCAAACCATACTGTGCAATCATTATAAGCTTTTGTTTTACCAGTTTATTTGTTGAAAAACAAAGGACTATCTCCTCCAGAGATGCTGTGACATTCTGTGAAGCTTCTATTTAAGTTAACAGTTTATGTTCATAAAAACTACAGAAGCTTTTATGTGAAGGTTATATATTAGGTGGCCAGCTCACATCATACTCACATCCCCCTTGACAGGTGTCTATCCTTGGACTTTAAAGATTCTCCTAAACATACCAGTGCCACTGATGTTGACTGTACGGATGTCTTTACTTTGCTCTGAATATGTTGACATATTTGTGACGGTTTTGAGATTTTTTTCTCCCAGAACTCAACAGAAAATAGCAGTATTGACTCTGACGGTTCATACCAGCTGAATTCTATTTAAATATTGCACAAAGATGCATAAACCAATTAAATTTAAATGTGATGCTACCAAGTCTGACTAGAAAGAAAAATCCATGGACTGAACCTTTAATTTCTTCTAACACGTACAGGCTCTTATTATTTTAATCTTCATCTGAAGGAGCCACTAGTTACAGTCCAAACTATGCTTGGTCATAGAAACACAAAAAAAGGTCATAAATAGATGTCTTAAAAATAAATAAAAATAAATAAATTGAACTAAATCAAAATAAAATTATAAATAAAATTACATACGACATGACATAAAAAAGGAAGAAAATGTTAGAACAGATACAAGCAAGTGGTATATTAGGAACACAGATTACTTCACGGCCAAAATCTTACTTGCTGACAAGTGTGAAATTACCACCTCTTCTTTTCACATAAAGGTCTTCCTGAAGGTCACTATGCACACGTATAATAGAATACATTTTATGACTAAATATGACCACACACTGAATACAAGTGTTTGCTATTTGCAAAACTAAACAAATGTGTTACGTATGTGTACTTCAATTTTTTCTGTTTTGATAACACAGCGGTTCGTGCAACAGCTCATGTAACAACATGTTAAATCTTTTTGTTAGCAAAGGAAAGCTGTAAGTAGAGCAGCATGCACTCCCCACATCAAGTACAAAACGCATATTATACATGCAAATTCTTCTATATGTGATACAGCTTTACGTATCTGGTAACAAAAAAACATTGTTAAGAAGCAAACTGATCTATACATCAATTTCTGACATATCCCTGAGATCAGCTGACAACTGCAATAAAGCACAAAGGAAAGGTTCTGGGTTCTTTCTCACTTCTAAAACATCTCTCCTTCTCCAGTGGATAATACTTGGCCAACGCTAGCTCAGACTTAAATCCCATTATCTGGCCCTTTGAGTAGTTTAAATTCAGTATCAAAGGCATACGAGAAAGTTTGGAATATTAATGTAATGCTTGAAGGGATAAGACAGGAAGGGAAAGGGGGATAGAGAGATGTTTTGAAGTTCACAGCTTACAGGAATACAGCTTTGTTCAAAGTCTCAGGAAAAGTGAAAAGGAATCTAAGGAACTGCACAGTGGAATGCGCTACCCCAAGATCCTTCATAGGAAGAACAAATCACAACTACCAGAAACTTCTGGTGGAAAACTACAGCCGAACACAAAGTCCCTCAAGACTTTAAATGTGCAGGTCAGATGCAGAAGACTAAGAAAGCAACCTTTACAGAAAGTCTTCTAAATGCAATAGTGGAAGGCTATAACATGAAGGACAACTATAACTCATTGGAAGAGAATGCTCCACCACACACATTTCATACTCACCCCACACATGAACCTCTGTAACTGTATTTTTAACATTAACTTGTTCCAGCTTTGCAGTGGCCTAACATTATAGGTTGCTAGAACAAGACTGTACGGTTACTATGCCGAAGACTGTAAAGATAAGAAGCCTCAATAAACCTGGGAAATACAAGTACTTCATCTCAATGGAAAGTAACAAATGAGCAGCGCAAACAGCAGCTCACGCGACACACTTAAAAACAAACACATAAAATAGCACATGCACTTGAACAACTGTAGTTTCTAAGCCGTGATTTATATACTCTACAAGTGTAATTAATCTGATACCATCTCCTGCTATGCGCTGGTGTATTAAACACTCGACAGTAATATTTCTTGACATGTAGCATACATGACAAAGATGCTAGAAGTATATTACACGCATGGTTGTAACTGTGGTAAATCACTGCAGCACAACTTCTGTGCCACTCCAGCCAGAAATTACTTACACAACATGACCACCACTTCAGAGGAAAATAAATCACAAGCAATGAAAATATTGCAGCATCTTGCAATATTTCAGTTTACCCATTATAGGATTCTAATGAAAACTTCGCACACAGCTGAGTGAGTTGCAAAGAAAGGGCTCCCAGGGGTTCACTCGCCTACTGGGACTCTGCTCACCAGAGTGTCTAGCAGTGACACATTAGAAGATGAGGTGATTTGCAGGAAAAAACCTATTTGGGATAAAAGCCCAGAGACACTGCTAATTGTAACTATCAGGGAGGTAACGACCAAGCACAAAAACCATTCTTCTCCAAGAATAAACACATAAAAAGCCATTAGATATACAACAAGGAAACCAGTCCTAATATACGCCTTTCCTCCTGTGGCCTAGGGCGCTCCCAGCCAGGCCTGAGTTACCACAAAGCCCTGCACCCCCGGGCGCTCCTGCAGAGTAGAGCTGGCAATAAGAGGGCTGGTATTGCATGCAGAGCTACAAGACAAAGTGTGCCTAACAAGAGCCAAGAGATCTCAGCCTCGCTGTGGAAACGTAACAGAAAAACTGCTCCCATACTTACACACAAAAGTAAACTAAACCCAAAACAAAATAAAAATAAATAAGAAAAGCAGAAGGCTTCATATGAGTAGGAAGAATTATGAGTGCATTCTATGCAGAGAATGAAACCCGAGAAGCTGGATCCGTGAACTCACCATGGCACGGTTTTGACAGTGAGCACGCAGCCCTGTGAGAGACTCTATGGTCTTGCAAACCCATGAGGGAGATCCACTGTGGGAAAGTTGAAGCCGACAACCCAGATGAAGAAATGCGTGCTTGCACCACCTTTCTCGAGGTCTAAACCTCAGAACTCTTTAAAGGACAATATAAAAAGTTACCCGAGTCCAAACATAAAACAACATGCAGCTTTAACAAGCAGCACAGACCTCTAACTACAAGAGCTGCTGCCCCGGATGGTCCCCCTTTGTAAGGAAGGGGCAAGTACTTCCCTGCCCCTCCCCATCCTCAGCTGCAGATAATTAAGCAGGTGGTTAGCTGTGTCTCTGTGTGGTAGGGCATTGAGCTATCTCAGCCCACTGCAGAGGGCACAATGCTGGAGCATCCGTAACCACTCCCTGCTACAGACAAAGGTTCATTCATTAAAACCCAGTGCATGCCTGTGCACATAAGGGGCAAAACTAACCCCAGGAGCTGTGTTGTAGCTGAAGCTGTTTACAAACTAGCCTTGAGTGAAGGCAAAATCTACACACCTGCACACCCAGAATGTGAGCCAGCCATATTGGAAAGAAAAGAAAAGAAAAGAAAGAAAATAAGGAAATAAACAGCAAAATAGAAGGATTCTATCTTGTTATATTTTTTACTTAGAAGCAGTGCACCGAAACAGGTTACTTTAAATATTTTGAGATATGACACTTCATTGTTTCATTATCATCAAAACCGTAAAATACCTTCTTTCATCAAATAGCTTCTGGGACTGCAGACTGGCTTGTTTTCTGCAGCAGTACCACAGAGGTTTACAAGGGAATGAAGACATAATTGCCATGTCTCATTCCAAATTTGTGAGGGTCTTATAATTTTCTGACTCATCTAGATCTTCTATAGAATGAACTTCAAAAACATTTCATAACTGGATTCTCAGAATTATCAAATGGAGAAAATTATTAACTTCCATCTTTGCAAACACGTTGAGAATTATCCAGCATAGATGAATGCAGTCACTTAGAGACCGTGAATCTCCAAGAACATGGGGGACATACACCTTCAAGCATAAAAGATTTTGAATATTCTTCCAGACCCCAGCATATATCTCTTCAAACCAAACCAAGCCAGATATTCTGGCACTTGTAACCTCACTGCTGCTTTATCTGCTCTGCTGCCGCAGTAAAATGCCCTTGGGATAAGATAGGAGGAGCTAATTTTTAATGAGTATTTAATACTGCAATGAATCCTACACTGACATTATACAGTACTATTGCTGGCACTGGTGAAAAAAAGAAAGACTTGATTTGAAACCCAGCTCCCAGCTGGAGAAAAGGTTGAAGTTTTAAAAGACTGGCTTTTACTGCTTGATCCCTTGCTGCTACCTCTGCTTCAAAGCCGAGGAAAACTTAGGGAGAATTTAATAAAAGAGAATCAGGCCTCTTGAGATGAATGTCTTATGTTTTCTTTTACATAATTGTCCTTTGAAATTCCTTGATGGATGGCATCAATGGCATAATAGACGTGGCAGATGAGTAGAAGGCAAAAGATCTATTCTCTGTCCTACTCACATGCCACATGTGGGCAAATATTACAAATGGATGAGTATCTCGGTAATTTGGCAGGTACAGCCATTGATTAGAGCACTGTTAAATGTCATTAAATATATTTTACGCTTGCATAGATATCTCTTGTATAACACATCATTAAATGCTTGCTTAATATAAAAGAAGTAAATTAAGTGTTAGTAATGAAATATTTTCTTTCTAATTTCCCATTCACTCCAAATTTAGGAATACTCATACATGTACAACTAATACATTTTCTCTGCATAAATGACAGCACACTTAGTAAAAATAATGAGATCATTTAATAACCAGTATTTAAATGATACAGCTTACGTTTAGAGTAGTAGATCAAAATCATTAGAGGTTTAAGGTCAGATCACAGCTATTGAGTACCAGGGATAGCTTTATCGTAGAGCCTGTTCAGCTCACAACCCTGCATCAAAGCCACAGAGATTATTTTGAAAACTGTTCCAAATCCCTTGAGTATTTCATTCTTAAATAGGAGACATTTCTTGAAAATTTCATAGTGTACATTTCCATTGTAAGAAAAATTTTCCATCTAGTTAAATAAGCAAAGCAGAGGTGTATTTATTGACTGCATGTCAAAAAGCTTTAAAAAAAACCATTTTTTGAATGTCAAAAGGTCTTTCATTTCCCCATCTTGAAATTCCTGCCTCTATTCTTTCTCTGTATTTCATGTCTGCTTGTTCTTTCAACCTCCTTGGAGCACAGCCAGGCTCTACAGCCTACAGTATGAATATGCCTGCTATACTCCTGATTGATCTTCTTTCCTTGATGCATCAGTTTCTTTGTGGCCTGCCTACTTGTCAAACCATTTTCATTCTTCAAAACTTTCCATGAATTTTTAAAAAGCAGTGCAGATCTCAGGACATTTGATGATTTTTTCAAGAGCTAATCACACTCAAATAATCACAAACTTTGCTGGTTTTGTGTTTAATTAACTAAGGACAAACACTTATTTATAAATTTCTACCCTTAAAACACACAGATAGGTAACAATAAAATAGATTGCAAGCACACTGAGTGGTAGGTAGAAGAAGGATTGGATTCCTTTTCTAGCTAGAATAACAGTGTCAAAACATTTTTAACAGTGTTAGAAATGTGAAAAAAAGGGAGAAGCACAATTTAAAGTGTCAACATATACAAGTAAAATATTGTGGTATAGAATTTAGGAGTATAAAAGACACACAGAAGAAGTTTTAAGCCATCTTCACTCAAAATACTTATTATAGAAAAAACATAGTGGTGCAGCTCCTTAAGTTATGAGATGGCTTTATTCTTCTATAAACCCTTACTGTAACAGTGGTGAGGCTCTGGAATGGGTTGCCCAGGGAAGTTGTGAATGCTCCATCACTGGCTGTGTTAAAGGCTGGGTTGGATAGAGCCTTGGGTGGCATGGTTTAGTGGGAGGTGTCCTTGCCCATGGCAGGGGGGCTGGAACTACATGACCTTTATGTCCTTTCCTATCCTAATTATTCTATGATTCTATACAACTAAAGCTTTCTTATCAGCCTTGTTGATGTGCCACACTTCACATAGGTAATGTAGCTAGTCCATCCATATGCATCCATAATACATGGATCATAGAATCATAGAATTATAGAATAGTTAAGGTTGGAAAGGACCTTAAGATCATCTAGTTCCAACTCCCCTGCCATGGGCAGGGACGCCTCCCACTAAACCGTGCCATCCATAGCTATGTCCAACCCAACCTTGAACACCGCCAGCAACGGAGCATTCACAACTTCCCTGGGCAACCCATTCCAGTGCCTTACCACCCTCACAGTAAAGAATTTCCTCCTTATATCCAATCTAAACTTCCTAAAACTTTTTTCGCTGATATCCATGAGACATTATTGACAACATGTTTTTGGAGGTTATTACACTTTTCATATGATTAAAATTACTTGTGTTATAAGCAAGTTACTCAAAGAGCGGAGGTATATATTGGTCATCAAAATACAGCGTAACCTGTGTCTGATGGGTAAATAAATCCCTGTAACTTTATAATAAAAGATGTCTAATCTCTAGACAAGAAACAATTTAAAATATTATATTAGTGAAATTGCAAATAATGTTGTTTCATTTTTAATCTAGAGTCATAACCACTGTCAAACAAAAGGTATCTAAGAATCTAAGCTAGAATAGCTCATATTGTGAGGGTCACAAAAAAGCATACTTAACTGAAAAGTGCAATATGAAAAATTGTAACTAATGTCTCCTGAAGTCAACTTTTTCATACTTCAGCAATACAGGGTAAGGAGGGATAAGTGAATACATAGGAAAAACATATTAAGTTGCACTAAAGCAATTTTTAAAGTAGAAAACAGTCCAGCCAGGAAATTGTTTACTCTTTCAGGTCATTAGGGGGGTTTGTCATAAACTGTTACATGCTAACCTGATGTTAATGCTTATGCTCAGTCTCCCTCTCACGCCTTGTCATATTCTAGTTATTACATGACATTTTCTAATTTTATATATATGCTGTTAAATTAATATTGCATAAAGGAGCCTTCAATATATAAGCAGAGTTTACAATTAAAAAATATCTTCTTTTTTTTGTGATCATATTGCTATGAGATTTCCTGTCCCAGTTGTAGAATTCACAACATAAAAATTATGTTTTTCAGATAACTTTACCTTTCAACAAAACCTATTGAATATCGTTTATTTTATCTAATCTTTATTTTTTTTATTTGGAAACACAGATGCTGGTGCATGAATATGACATTTCTTTCTCTCATAAGAAAGCTACAGTAAGTAGGGTGTTGATAATAGATTTTAGTTTTGAATCAAAGAATAGTTCCTGGAAATGAATTAACAGAATGGTAGAATGGTCAGTGTGGACATCATGGAAGCACAAGCATGCTGGCTACCAGCATGATAAAGGAGTGAGAAAGGTACATGTAGAATTTAAATTTCATGTAAAATTATATTTCATGCAAATTATCAATGGAAAAAGTCACAATATGGTGAAAACTACAGGAATTGTGGGAGAATCACTGAGAAGCAACTAAAAGTGTGACTACTCTTTCCTAAAATTGTAACCTGACATTCTCCAGTTTTACTAAATTGAAGCATTCACAAATTTTTTGAAGCAAGAAAAGAAAAGGCGTCCATAAAAGTGTCAAATTAAATCAAGTACCATGGTGTTTTGAAAATGCCAGGTTTATAAAATGTGTACAGAGTTTCATGCAGATATGTGAAAGATTTAAGTTTGTGTCATTGTGTAGTTCTTATATACTTCAGTCTTGGATTTTTCCTACCTAAAAACTGTCTCTATTTCAATCTTTCTCGTTTTCCCATTTCCCTCTTCATCTTTAAACATCACTTTTATTTGTTAAATGCAAGGATTTAACATAAAATCATAGGACAATCTGGTTAGGAAGGGGACCTACCTCCTGCTTGAAGCAGCATCAGCTGTGGGTCAGACTATCTTGCTTCAGGCTTTATCAAGCCACATCCTGAAAGCCTGCTGGAAAGGATATAATATAAATATAAGCATAACAAAACAGAAACATAACCTTAACAATCTAATCATAAAGATAAGAAAATATAAACACAAACATAACATAGTGTAAATATAAACAAAGAAATGCAGACATAAAATATAAAAATGTAAACACAAAATAATGTAAACATAAAACCTTAACAACATAATCATAAACATAATGCAAATATAAACATGATAATGTAAAACAAACATAATGTAAATGTAACCATATAAACATAAACAATGTAAACAATGTAAACCTAAAACATAGCAATATAAGCACAGCATTATAAACGTAACAACACAAACATTACGATGCAAACATGAACATAATATGAACATAACATAAACATAACAATGTAAACAACATAATAAAAACATAAACATAATGTAAATACAAAGCATTACATGATGTAAATTTGAACATAGTATTAGCATATAATAATGTAAGCATAAACATAGAAATGTAAACATAATCATAACAACGGAAAACAATAATGGAAACATAAACAAACATGATATAAACTTATAACAAATGCAAACATAAACTTGAGAACTTTATTTTTTTCTGCAATTTTTTCACTGAGCTTCCTCTCGGTTCAGAATCAAGATGTAATCACAGTAAGCACAGTGGTACATCTCTTTGCTGTTATTTCAAACGCACACATTATTACTTTTAGTGTGTTTTCATTTGTAAACACAGAACCCAGCGTTTTCCCAGGCACTGAATAACTTTCTTAATTTAATTTAAAATGCAAACTCAAACAGACCAAGTGCATTAAGAAATACATATTTCAATAAAAAAATACTCTCTGATGTAGTAATACTGCTTCTTTACAACTATTTATTTTATGTCATGCTGAAGAAGCCGAACAAATAGCAAATGTATCATGTTCCAGAGTTTAAAGAAGAATTAACTTCTAAAGCAATGACTGTATGGAGACCTTATAGCAGCCTTGAGTACCTGAAGAGGGCCTATAAGGATGCCAGAGGGGGACTCTTCATCAGGGACTATAGTGACAGGAAAAGGGGTAACGAGCTTAAACTTAAACAGAGGAAGCTCAGGTGAGATATAAGAAAGAAGTTCTTTATGGTTAGGGTGGTGAGGCACTGGAATGCGTTGCCCAAGAAGTTGTGAATGCTCCATCCCTGCAGTATTTAAGGCCATGCTGGACAGGGCCTTGGGCAACATGGTACAGTGTGAGGCATCTCTGCCTATGGATCATCTAGGTCTGTGGACTAGAACTAGGTGATCTTAAGGTCCTTTCCACCCCTAACCTTAATAAGATTCTATGATTTAAACCGAAGACAATTCTGAAATTTCCTCATCTAACTCTGAGAGTTATTTAACTGAATTTTAGCTCATATTAAAAAAATTTTGATGATAAAACAAAATTTGGAATGACCTTCAGAACAAAAGGGTTTTTATCTCTCAGAAGGTTATGAGTAATCTGAATCCTAGGAAATACCTTACACAATATTTTTAGCTATGTGGGTTCTAGGACATTTATTAGCTGTGCTTATTGTCAAATAATTTTACTGCAATTTTGTAGTAGCAGTATATCATAACTTGGATACCAACAGTAACATTACACTGAATATCTCTCTCCCTCTCTGTTTCACCAATTACCATAGATTTTACATACCAGCTACATAATTAAATCTTATGATATAATTTACAAAACTTAATATTTCTTTGCCATAATGCTGTGGGCAGAGACAGCATACTGCAGTAGAAGGTTTGTTACCTTTAAAGGTCTATGACAAGAAATCAAACATTTCAAATGCCTCAGAGATGTGTGTGATGTCTAAATAAGGACTTCACATATTCCAGCCATTTTCTCAAAGGGGATCATTTTTGCTGTCAGTCTTGGAAGAACAATCATGGCAGGTCATTGTGCAATGAAAACATCATGAAAGCATTGAATCCTGCACTGACTGTCAGAAATGTCAAGACTGAATTTCATTCATTCTGATAGTAGCTCTGCTTGTACAGAAAAGGTGTTTATTATTGCGCCTTGTGATTTGTAAACATCTATGTACAAACACACGCTTTTAGGCAACTTGTAAAAGAAATCATTCCTGCAGTTAAAAAAGAAAACACAGTCTTAGTTATTTCTGACGTTACTATTTGCATTATTTTTCTTTATTCCAGAGCACAATACTTAGCATTGGTCAAGCAGGATGAAATCAGATGATTGTTACCATATCCCTGAAACCCATAATCTACCACAAAGCTGTTTTCAAGCCATGGATGTCAATACAACACAGCTATGTAACGTTTAGACATAAGCAGCTAGACTGAAAGATCCTGCTGATGTCTTGGCCTACTGTATTTTTAGAGTATTTTATTTTGTTTCATAAACCAACAGGTTTTGTTGTTACTGTCATTATTTTTATTACTATTATGCAATTATGAGAAGCTCTAAACAAACAAGCACTGTTTCCCTTTCTGCTGCTTATGTTCAACCAGATACAAAATTCATAGGCCTCTAACTTTCAGTTAATTTCCAGAAATTCTGAATAGACATAATAGGTTAATTTCTAAATAGGCATAACAGACTACACACTGTAGTAAATCAGGGCAAGAGTATCTTCTTGACAGCTCTGAAAAAATAGTTAGGAATACAATTGTTATACAGAAAGAAGGTTGTCCTTTCTCTTTTGTCATGCTCCTTTTACAGAGTCGGCAAAATATTTACTAATGGGATGAAGAGGTTGTGGAAACAGAACACAGTAGGCTGACGTATGCAACTAAAGAAAAATTAAAAATGCAGCGAAAGATACTTAAACAAAAGAAATGCAAAAAAGTAACCAGTGCTATAAACAAATACTTCCTTCAGTTGTTAAAAGACATCTGAAAGTTTGAGGAATTTGTTCATGTTTTCATGTGATATTATTATTTTTCCTGTATACATATACACACACCCATGAACAATAAAGCGAGGAAGGGGACATCTTGATCATCATAATTTTGATATCGCTGTATTACTAAATTTTAGGTGCAAAGGTAGATAAGAATAAAAATCCAGCACATGTGAATACTGTTTTATTCCTAGTTCCAACCATTTTTTATCTACTTTTTCCAACCGTGAACTGAGGAAAGCAAACCTATATACCTATATTTACTTCCATATGCCATGCACATAAATTAAAACTTAATGCAGCATTTCAAAACAACCCACTGTAAATAACTTTCACACAAGTCCATGGGACCTGATGAAATCCATCCACGGGTCCTGAAGGAGCTGGCAAATAAAGCTGCTAAGCCACTGTCCATCATCTTTGAAAAATCATGGCAGTCAGGTGAAATTCCCAATGACTGGAAAAAGGGAAATATAACCCCCATTTTCAAGAAGGGGAAAATGGATGAGCC